>OY754975.1:14065712-14138212 GCA_963576475.1 Molanna angustata
ATATATTTATATTTTTTTCTAAAATTTCTGGAGTGTCGAATAACGAATGCCCTTTAATGAAAATCGCGGATAATAATAATAATAATAAACACTTCCTTGCATCCTACGCAAGTGGCGAGTTTATTGCGGTATAGCAAGATACAATAAGTTGTCTTGATTTTTTTTATTTATTTACAGTAAAAAACCATTTACATAAAAAAGTACAAAATATATTATTATTTATTTATTGGATTAAAAGACCTTAAATAAAACATTGCAAAAACAACCAACTAAATTTATCGTCATCATTGCTGTTTGCTGATTTTATCTTCCAGATTGTATTTTATTTGTAATAAGCGCAAATAATGAGCACACATTTGAGAACTAGTAGTGTAGCTAAGAAAAATGAAGATTTGAGAATATGCACATTTTTGGATAGGTACATACATACACCATTCGTGTTTATTCCTTGCACGCAAAGTCATTTTCCTCTTTACATCGGGAGTACAATCAGGACTCTCCCCTACCCTCGCATGTCATAGATTAATATATTCATTCGTACAGACACAGATTATGACTGATACAAATTAAATAAAATTGGAGTTGGAGTGCTTACAAACGCGTGAATGGGCAACCAAACACAAAATAGAACGATTATTCTTTAGAATAATAATAACACCAAAATTTGTTTCTTTACGACATTTTTGTAAAAAAATTTCAAATATCTGCGATTTAAAAAGAACAAACCTTAAAAAAACAATTTTGCTACGACGGCTATTCTCGATTATGAATCTATTGAAACTTTTTACTCTCCACACTATGGAATAGGGGAGAGTCATGATTTCGCAAAATTTAAGCGTATTTTTTTACATCAATTTCTCAATGGGTATCATGTAGAGAATGCACACTATGAGTTTCGTCGTGATGTTTGTGTGTATGGCGTATACGTCGTACGCCGTAGCATTTATATTTTTTGTGTCCTCTCTACAGCCCAAACTATGTATAAGTCCGATCGACTTTATATTAACATCATATGTGTAAAGTGCAAAGACCTAGAGCTGATTAGTTTTCCATAGACAACTTTTGATTTCTTCTCTATGAATTCATCATTTACGTTGTTTTTTTTGTGCCCTCTCTGGATGGAAGGATTTTCATACGTGAATATCAAACCGATTCACCTTTGAGTTTAATTGTAATTGATAATCGCTATTAAGTTTTAAGAAGGGAGAGGAGAGGGCTATTAATATTCTTATATTGATATAAGAATATTAATAGCTTGAACTTAGAAATGACTAGCTTTTCATAGATATCATAAAATTTCTTCATATGATATCACGAGTCAAAATTGTCAAAATGCTCTAACTCTCTTTAAAACAAAATTTATCTGCTTTTATTAAAATATTTCAAACAACATAAGCATTCTTCACCATACTGCATTAATAGTTTGTCTATCTTAATATAAAAATATACTATCGTTAGAAAATTTATATTCCTGGTAGTAAAATTTAGAATGAATAAAATATTTCATATAACATAAGCATATTTTACCATATTGAGATTGTCAATATTTGAAGAAGAAAAAATAATCGCTTTCTATGGTGTGGAGAGTTTAGTGTTGGCCACAACCCACTCGTTTGAAAGTGTACACAATAATCGAGGATTTAGGATGACACACTTTGTTACTTGAAAAACAATTTTACCTCTTCCTTTTTTTACCTTTTTGCTGCAACTTTTCAAACAATTATAAATCTTCATTATGGAAATTATTTAAGCATATTATCATTTATAGTGAAAAAAACTTCCAAATCTAATTAATGTATTAATTTCTCTTAATCGTATTCTTTGTAGAAAATAACGTCAATATCATAAAAATGTCAGCATTTCACTAAAAATTAAATACTATTATAAACGCATATAATAAAACACATTTCTTAAAAATAACACCACTTTTCTGAAAATATAACACCGCTTTTTTTACATAATACACTCATTTTCCAAAAAATAACGCGAATAATAACACCCATTTTTTTAAATAACATCACTTTGTTGATTTATCTGGAAAATTAACACCGTTTTTCTACTAAAAATGACGCCCCTTTTCCAAAAAAATAACGTGAATAATTCAGGTCTCAACTTATATGCAATCAAATTAATGAATGAAATTTAACACACGTAATATTGCTACATTTTTCGAAATTCAGATGTTGACAAATACAGTGCGAGGTTCCAATACTATTGGGTTAAGAATTTCATCTATCAACCCAAAAAGGCATAAACCATATGCCCTAGAAACATGTGCCAACATTTATATCCTCGTATCCCCGAGTAAAATCGGTCGATGCAAGATTAGAACCGGAGATTGCTGGATAACTATACAAAAACTCTACAGCTCTAGCACAGCCTCTTTGTAATATTTTAACAATAACCAATAATTGGATCGGTGACAGAGTGAGTGGCTAGCGCTCTAAATACCTATGTAATCCAGTGAACACAAGTTTGAATAAAGTTTCAACCGATTTCATCCACCTATAGAACAAGCATTTGCTTAGTATAATATATTCATTCTTTAAAAAAAATGTACGTGATTTCTCGAATCAAGCAATATGGCTGCTGAACGGAGAAACTTTGAGTCACGTATTTCACAATTCCCATTCAAATTCACTCACATATTCTTGTGTCAAAGTATTTAGTACCTATACAAAGTTGGCGAAGTACAATTTACCCCTATGACTATTCACCATAAAGTTTGTTGTCCCATTGCACATCCGGAATGTGTAAACTAGAGGCAAAATTGTCGCGTGCCACCAGAGGCATTCAAGGCAGGAAGTGTAACGGGGAAAGTCGAAGAAAATACTTTTGTAATTACCATATTATTAATACGCAATATAACAAAACTGCCTCAAACCCCCAAGCGATAGAAAGGCTCGTTTGAAAAGAGTGATTTTTGCTTCCCTTAGAGCGCAAAAAAAACTTTCAGACGAAATCAGTAAGTACGATTCAAAAAAATATTAATATATAAAAACAGATGTTGGTATATACGTATGAACATAAAATGTGCCCGAAGCGCTTCTTGTACAATTCATCTGAATTCGATAAAACTTTGGGGATTTGATCAGCACACGCCCTAGGAGGTTTATGAATTCATTTCATATCTCCCACAAGAATTTACATAAAATGATTTACTTGGTACCCATTCAACGAGCCAGTTAATTCAAACAAACAGTAATAATACAAGTAAAAAAAGAAAAAAAACTGAAAAGTTAACAAAACATAGTACAAGAAAAACAATGAGAATTAAAGTTAACTTCCTCCTCTCTCTTTTTTATTCATCATAACCTCATCTTTGCGTTGGGTGGTAAACGTGTTTAGGATCTATAACAATGCTATACTTGTCTATCAATAGCCTCCATTCAAGTATTTTGGCTGCCCATCTGCGGTCCCCTATCTGGCTATATGAGCAATCCATTGCAACTTATTTAAGCCACATGATCCATGTAATTAATATCAGCAACTTTAGTTCGACATCCTATTTCAAGAATACTCCAATTGAGGCCATGAACAGACGAGATAAGCATTAGTAGACCACCTAAAATATGGTTCAACGAGATTGTCCAGTTGGCTGAAAGAACCCGAATAGGTAAGGAGGTGAAAGGAGTCAAGATAAAAACGATTGGAAACAGATGGAAAAGATCGCCAGCGGAAGAGAGAAGGAAGCTATGTAAAAAACAGACATTTTTTTTTACTCCTCACTACCACAAGTGAATATAGTGGGGAGTTATGAATTCACAATTTTTAAGGTTATTTTTTTATTGCAGATTATCAACTAGTATCATGCTGAGATTGTATTCGGAAATTTTCATCACAATGTATATGTGTGTGTTCTGTATACTATGTACGGCATGTTTATTCTACTACATCGACTATAGACCAAAGTACTAACCTATTCGCTTCTTTTCAAACTATAATTCTAATACTCGTTTAGATCCCATTAGATTTTGAAGGATATCTAATAAGTGTTTAATTTTTTTAACTGTCAAATATTTCAAATTTGGCCCTAAGCTCGGGAAACTTAAAATTTTGATATTTTTATTTTCAAATTGCTAAAAAGGCACACCACTTTCACAAAATGGCACTGAATACTTATCTTGTTTTCATAATAAAATATTCAAATAAAAAAATATTATACACAATCATTTAATCTAATACTCGCTTAGACCCCATTTGATATTTTTATTTTTAAATTGCAAAAAAGCACATCACTTTTATATCTGTACAAATTTTCAAAATGCTCTCACGGTCTGGAAAATCGAGGTATTTTTATATCAGTTTTCCATATCAATGTGAAATAAATTTCATATTTGTATGAAGAATGTATGTATATAACAGAAGTAAAATAGCTTCTGTAAGGGAAAATTGAGTGATCAACTTCATATTGATATTGTATGTGTCTCTATAGACAAGTGTATTTTGTACTCTCCACTTCTATCTTCTTAAAGTGGTAGGCAGTGAGAACCGTACACCGCATTCTTCTATCTTGACACATACATCGCCTCATCAACATTAATACACTGTCTCATACATGCTCATCTTTCTAGTCAATTCTAGTGTCATATATATCAAGTTATCGTATTAAAATATTTAAATCAAAAATAATTTAACACTCATTTCATGAAAATGCTGAAAATTTTCCATACAAGATTTGAATACTTTGTGGAGTGACTTGGTAGTGAGGAGTATAGATTTGGCCACAACCCATTCGTTTTATTTAGGTATGTGATGAAAAAATACATAAAATAATATCACCAAAGAATTGTGTTGTGTGACTGATTAATATAGTGTGTGGTAAGATTCTGTTGTGTGTCTGATTAATGTGATGTGATGTATGGTAGGATTATGTTGTGTGTCTGATTAATGTGATTTGTGGTAGGATTATGTTGTGTGTCTGATTAATATCATGATGTGTGGTAGGATTCTGCTGTGTGTCTGATTAATGTGATGTGATGTATGGTAGGATTATGTTGTGTGTCTGATTAATGTGTTGTGTGGTAGGATTATGTTGTGTGTCTGATTAATATCATGGTGTGTGGTAGGATTCTGCTGTGTGTCTGATTAATGTGATGTGATGTATGGTAGGATTATGTTGTGTGTCTGATTAATATCATGGTGTGTGGTAGGATTCTGCTGTGTGTCTGATTAATGTGATGTGATGTATGGTAGGATTATGTTGTGTGTCTGATTAATGTGATGTGTGGTAGGATTATGTTGTGTGTCTGATTAATATCACGGTGTGTGGTAGGATTCTGCTGTGTGTCTGATTAATGTGATGTGTGGTAGGATTATGTTGTGTGTCTGATTAATATCATGGTGTGTGGTAGGATTCTGCTGTGTGTCTGATTAATGTGATGTGTGGTAGGATTATGTTGTGTGTCTGATTAATATCATGGTGTGTGGTAGGATTCTGCTGTGTGTCTGATTAATGTGATGTGATGTATGGTAGGATTATGTTGTGTGTCTGATTAATGTGTTGTGTGGTAGGATTATGTTGTGTGTCTGATTAATATCATGGTGTGTGGTAGGATTCTGCTGTGTGTCTGATTAATGTGATGTGATGTATGGTAGGATTATGTTGTGTGTCTGATTAATATCATGGTGTGTGGTAGGATTCTGCTGTGTGTCTGATTAATGTGATGTGATGTATGGTAGGATTATGTTGTGTGTCTGATTAATGTGATGTGTGGTAGGATTATGTTGTGTGTCTGATTAATATCATGGTGTGTGGTAGGATTCTGCTGTGTGTCTGATTAATGTGATGTGTGGTAGGATTATGTTGTGTGTCTGATTAATATCATGGTGTGTGGTAGGATTCTGCTGTGTGTCTGATTAATGTGATGTGATGTATGGTAGGATTATGTTGTGTGTCTGATTAATGTGATGTGTGGTAGGATTATGTTGTGTGTCTGATTAATATCATGGTGTGTGGTAGGATTCTGCTGTGTGTCTGATTAATATGGTGTGTGGTAGGATTGTGTTGTGTGTCTGATTAATATGGTGTGTGGTAGGATTGTGTTGTGTGTCTGATTAATATGGTGTGTGGTAGGATTGTGTTGTGTGTCTGATTAATATGGTGTGTGGTAGGATTGTGTTGTGTGTCTGATTAATATGGTGTGTGGTAGGATTGTGTTGTGTGTCTGATTAATATGGTGTGTGGTAGAATTATGTAGTGTGTCTAATTAATATGGTGTGTGGTAGAATTATGTAGTGTGTCTGCAACTGAATGTTGACGCGGTATGTTTTACGTCATCACGTTTACGTCATGGAGTGTTTCCACATGTTTAAATTCATTTCCAAAACAACCCCGGGGACGTAAACAATTCCAATTTAGAAAAGTTAAATTAGGCTCGAGAATAGAAATGAAACAACCGACCGACGTTCAAGATGGTATGATAACAGGTCGCATTTAACCCATTACAACGGACGTAACTTCTCTGGCGCTAATTATTTTCACCAAGGATAATGTCCCATAGACACGTCAAGGGACTCAAAACAGCTTTCAACAACAATCATTTCATAGTTAACAATATTCATAGTTCACAACTCATAGTAAACTCTTATTTGTCTAGCATATTGTGGCGTTAATACAAAATTGATCTTTCTCTAATAATAAAACTGGCTTATTTATATAGCGCCATTTTTGTGTGTCCACCTCAAGTGCGCTTTACAATTACAACTAGGAATTAAACACTATAAGTTTTTTTAAACACATGAGTTTTTAAATGTTTTTTTAAAACTAATTTCACTATTAATTACTCTGATGGATGGTGGCAGATTGTTCCACTGAGTCGGTGCCCTTCCAGCAAAAGCACGTTCACCGAATTTAGTGAAGTGACACCGGTTTTCACCAGATAAACGTCCAGCGGCAGTTGCTGCAGATCGAAGCCTTGTCCTCCGGTTTGTAATCTGCTGTGGTATACACAGCTCCGTTATGTATGATGGTGCCTTTCCATTTACCGCTTTATGCACCATCCAACAGTTCTTTGTTAGAATCTTGTCTTAAGTCTAGGTATAAAGATTTTAGCCTGTTCGATGTCTAGATGTTTGTGTAGAGTCAAGTTTGTCTATGTTTTTATATATGTATGTACAAGCATATTTTTCGTATACTAGTTGCATGTAACACATGAGATCCAACTGTCGATAGCGATAGTATGTATAGTTGAAGAATAAGTACCAAACTATAAACCCATAAAGCCAAATTATTGAATATTTTAAGATATTTTGTTTTCTATACAACACATGTAGGTATGTATGTCAAGATAGGATAATATGGAGGTCATTCCTTTTTTCCTACCCGGAATATGAAAACAGCATGATGGTATGTATGTATGTTTGGAGATTAGTATCAAACTATTAAGTCTTCTCAGATATTATGGTGTGTAGGCTACTGCCATACAAATTGAATGAAGCAATGTCGTCACTAAATTCATTTTTTATAAAAATTGTTAAAAAAAAATTGAGATGTGCTAATACAATGTTAATATTTTTTATAGAAAATTAAATTGTCAGTTGGGGTGTTTCGGCTTTTTTTGATATTTTAAAAAAAATTGGAAATATAGGCAGTTAAACTCATAAATTTATCATAAAAAAATATTTTTTTTATTAAAAAATGTTTGAGAAACCCTGGAATTTCAAAATAAAACCCAATTTGAGATTTTGTATTTGTCTATGTTTATACTAATTTTCAGCGTTCTAGCTTTTATGGTTTCTGAGATATATGGAAAAATAAACCAAAATTTCAAAAGTTGATAACCCCTGACTGAAACAAAAATTCACAATTCTGAGTATAAAAGTTTTGTAGGCCTATAACTGTTTATATATTCTGAAAATTTGGGCTCTGTAAATTGAGCGGATCAAATAATAAGGGGGGGGACACACAGACACACACACAAAACTCACATAAAATGTTCTACTCCGAATTCTGAGTAAATCCATGCATGGGAACATATATGCTGCGAGGCCTCTAGTTGGTGTTATTAGCATGCAAAAATTCCACTACACCATACAAAATTTTCCTTCGTACACGCATCTTGGCTTAATAATGTCGATTCATTCAGAGAATTGAATTCTCATGAACGAATCGACAGTTGGAATATGTAATCGTAATACGTCGAGTATATTAAACACTCATTAAATAATTCATCGGATGGCGTAGGGCAATAATATATAAATATTTTTTTTATTTAAATGAATATTTCATTTTTAATAAAATCTTGACCAATTCTTGTTTCGTCTACGCTTTACTCCATGACTAACTGTCCTTATACAGTCAACAGTGGTGTGCATGATAACATAAAGTTTCGTAGAAACTTGGCGTCGTCCATGTTGGCGCTGCGGTCTATGATTATATCATTAAATGTATTGAATTAAATAGTTTAGGTATGAAATATATTACAAAGGTTTCAATCACCTATTGTGTTGGTTAGTTCACTATACAAGATGTTGTTACATAATGTTGCCTGGGTCCAAATTATCATCATTATTATTATTATCAATCAAAGACCTTGGTTTTCTTAATGCGAAAAGCTAAATATAAAACGACATAATAGTACACCTCGAAACTTTATCAAATCACGAAAATTTAAACATATTAAATTATAAACGTTGACAGAAAAGTTTATTTACAAAGAATTGATATGTTCTTTTATTATTATTATTAGTTAGGAGTGGGGCCCAACGCTCCCGCACTGCGGCCATGTTTGATATATTGCATGCATCTCCCTTTAAGGTTGACATTTCAATAGCAGTTCGGTTTCTTGAAATAAAATCCCATATTTTGCAAATTGAGATGCCTCCCACATCCTTGGGTCTTAGTATAAAAGCTCCCAGGTATCTGTGTCTGGATTCCATTAGAGCTGGGCACTCACAGATCGCATGTGAGGCTGTTTCTTCCTCTTGTTGACACCTCCTACAGTTTGGTTCATCAGCGATCCCCATTATGTAATGGTGTCTTTTCAGATGACAGTGGCCAGTGAATAAACCAGTCATTGCTTTTAATTGTTCTCTGCTAAGATTTAGCAGTTGTCTTGTCCTTTTTTAGAGGACCCTTTTTGATATGTTCTTAAAACAAATATATACACTCCCACCAAAGATATACCATGTGAAATGTGGACTAGCTAAAGAAGATACCGTGGACAGATAAAAAATGGCCACTATTTCATCAAAATTTTGGCATAACTTTGTGTTTTTCTTCTAAGGCAACTAACAGATAAGTCATTCAATAACAAGTTGTCGCGTTCCGGAGACTTGTGATATTGATTGTCACATAAATATATACTGAAAACACGGCAAAAAACTGTTTCAATCAGAAATAAAATCCGAAAACTTAAATTAATATGCAAAATATACAAAACTAACTAACCGACGAATAAATATAATACAAGTTATATAAATATAGTTAAATGATAAATGCTCGCGCAATTCATTTACATGTTATTGTTTAATCCAATTATCGATATGTTCAAGAAAATTTATTTCTTTTAACATATCGACATAGTTTCCAGCCAAGATACGCGAGATTTTATATTAAAAAAAAAACAAAGTAAAAAAACACCAACTTAGAGGCTTCGCAGCATATATTCATATATGGATTAACTCAGAATTCGGAGTAGAACATTTAGTGTATGGTGTCTCGTCTCCCTTATAACTTATAACTTTTGATCCGTTCATTGCACAGAACCCAAACTTTCGAAAAATATATAAAAATATAGGCCCAGAAAGCTTTTATACTCAGAATTTTGAATTTTTGTTCCAGTCAGGGGTTATCAACATTTGAATTTTTCCATATATCTCAAAAACCATTTATGTAAAAAGCTGAAAATTCGTATAAATATAGACAAGTATAATATCTCTTTTTTTATGAAAAATTTCCAGACTTTCTCAAATATTCTTTAATAAGAAAAAAAATTACAAAAAAAAAATACCAAAAAACGCAGATAATTTAATTTTCTATAGAAACATAGGTAAATTTTTTGTATAGAAAACAAAATATTAAAATATTCAATATTTTTGATTTAAGGGTATGTATTATTCAACTATTCATACTATCGAGAGTTGGATCTCATGCGTTACATGCAACTAGTTTTATCTATTAAGGCAGAGAAGCACGTATAAGAATATTGAAGAAATCAACTGTCAATTTAAATGTCTTCTTTCAGTTTCAAAAGGCTTACCCAATCGATGACGATTATCCAACGATTATCTTATTTCAGGGTCACCATTCCAGCACTTTCTTAGTCCATCTGGAGTCTGTGGTTCGGGCGACATGCCCTGCCCAGCTCCACCTCTGGTTGGCAACCTTTTGTACAACGTCAGTTACTCAGGTTTTCTCTGTTATTCACAATTTGATTTTCTACCTCTTAACGAAATACCCAGCATTCTCTTTGTGTTACTGCTAAATTATGCAATATTTTGTTTGTGAAAACAAGAGTTTCACAGTCATATGTCAGTACCGGGAGAACACAAGCGTCAAAGATTTTCTTTTTAAGATGATTGGCGTACTTTGGAGACTTGCGGATGTTAGTTTATCTAAAACGGGCAAAAGAAGTGTTGGAAGGCTTCAAACAAGGGGGTCTGATAATATAAGACGAGTGGCTGGAGGCGGATGGATGCGGTCTGCCCAGAATAGAATAACAGTGAAGGTCTCAGGAGGAACCCTATGTCCATTGCTGGACGATTGAGGATTGACAAAGAAGAACAAATATAATTTAAAATTTTAATTACAAAATCAATTTGACTACAATATATAAACTAATTTAACATAAAACTTTCCACAGATAAATTACTGATAGATAAAATTCTGTACACATGACATTTATGCAACATGCGACATGACGATACCATCTCAACATAAAAATAATTTATTTCGAAGATCGTAATCAGTTAGCTCTAAATACGCAAAAGTCGCCTCAACTCTACAAAGTAAATAATATTTTTATGAAATACTCGGTACGTTTTAAACGTTTGTTAAATTGATTATTTTTTACCTATTCGTATTAAAATAGAAAAAAAAAACAACTCTGAATAACAATAAAGCACAGTATAAATTTAGAAATGGGTAATGTGCGTGTCCGCGCGAATAATTTCAGACCAAAGGGATAGGTACGTTTATTTTTCGCATGGCCCGGAGATATTTCAACGGCGCGACCTATAAAAGGGAGAAACCTGGAAAATGTCTCCAGTCCGAAACCGACGCTGATGCGGTCGTGATCGCACGAACGTACAAAACGAAATATCATTTTCACTACGAACAATTTCAATACAAAAACAGACTGCAGTCAAATTGATTCGAATCGAGTAGTTTGTGAAACAGAATCCAATTTGAAATAAGAATTCGGAACATTGTTCGAATGAAGCTATATATGGAAGGCCTCATGATGAAAAATAAAACACGTGAGCATTTTGTGATTATTTGAATAGTTCCATATTTGAAAAAAAAACACACAATTATTCCAACACGTTCGAGGCAAGCCGAATCTGTCATGTCTGTCTAATGAAATAAAGTAAATAATAAAATTTTGAATATTTATCAATTTTGTGACAGTTTCCTTGAAGAAATTGATTTCCACGTTGAGGCACGCCACAAAAGGAAACGTTTTCACTTATTTTTTCCGATTTATTTTAGACAGCAGAAAACGCGAAAGCAATTAGTGTCATCTGCGAATGCACAACGCTCACGAAAAAACAATAATAATAATAATATTACTGCAAAAGGATTTTAAAGTTTTGTGTTTGTTGAATGTGAAGATGTATACATAAGAATATTATTTTTGTTTGTTGAATATGAGAATTTATACATGAGGATGTATGTTTTGTTTGTTGAATGTGAAGATGTATACATAAGGATGTATTTTTTGTTTGTTGAATATGAGGATGTATACATGAGGATGTATGTTTTTTTGTTACTAGGGCATATTCATTCTTTAAAAAAAAGCGAGTGGGTCGTGGCCAACGCTAAACTCCTCACTAACATGTCACTCCAAAAAGTATTCAAATTTTGTATGGAAAATTTACAGCATTTTCATGAAATGAGTTTTTTCAATTTGTTTATTTAAATGAAATCTTGATACTTCTTCAATGCCATTTTATGAAAGTGATGTGCTTTTTTACCAGTTTGAAAATATTTTTTTTAAATTGTAAGTTTCCTGAGCTTGGTGTCACTTTGAAATATTTGACAGTTAAACAAATTGAGAAGCACTATTCAGACATCCTTCAAAATCTAATGGGGTCTAAGCGAGTAGTAGATATACATATTTGCAAAATTTGAAAAGAATTCAACGAGTACTTGAGTCTATAATCGATAAAGTAAAATAAACACGCCGTACACAGCACACAGCACACACACAGAGATACATTGTGAATACAATCTCAGCATGATACTAGTTGATAATCTGCAATAAAAAATAGGCTTAAAAATTGCGAAAACATAACTCCCCACTATATCCCCTTGGGTTAGTGAGGAGTAATAAAATAATTAGATAGAACATCTATTAAAACAGAAGAGCGTGTAAATAAAAATAATCATCTTTCCGGAAGAACGCTTCAGTGGTTAGATGTAAAAGGAAGAGGAAATAGAAAAATATGAAAATTTTTAATACGAGGATTATGAACATTTGGTACCTATTATATTTCTTATAAATCTAATGGAGAGAATAAATATGTATTTGGACTCCTCACTACACCAAGGTGATATAGTGGGGAGCTATTAATTCACAATTTTTAAGGTTATTTTTTAATTGCAGATTATCAACTAATATCATGCTTAAATTGTATTATGAAAGATTCGCTTGTAAATACTCGCTTAGACCTCATTACATTTTGATGAACAGTGCTTAGACCTCATTACATTTTGATGATCAGTGCTTCTCAATTTTTTAACTGTCAAATATCTCAAGCTCAGGAAACTTAAAATTTGATATTTTTATTTTCAAATTACTAAAAAGGCATCACTTTCATAAAATGGCATTGAAGAATTATCACATTTTCATCAGTAAATACTTAAGGGGCCATATAAACCTAAACACCTCAATTTCAAATCAAATCCCTCAATTAGTTATGTTATACAGTGTGTTTCTAGAAAAAATAGTACTAGTCCTTTCAACATTTCTCTAGTGAATGTTCGTCACACAATTTTAAAATTCAGCCTAAATTCCCATAAATAAAGGATTAAAAATATTCTTTTTTACAGCATTTTTGTTAAAACACTCCATAACCATGTGTCGTAGAGAAATAAATCTTTTATACGCTTAAAGAGTGCATAAAATCAAAGTGAATGACCGATAAAGTTTTTTTCATTTCAACTAAGGTTTGTTCTTAAAATGCAAAAAATCAACAAATTTGGGGTTTCCGATAATTCAACCTTTTTTAACGCACGCGATATTTACCTTTACTAACGCGTAACTTCATAGTGCATTAGGCGGTTTTAATATATCATGTTTTCAGTCACTAAGTTTAGCGTTATATGTCCTCTTAAATCAAAATTTAATAAACAAACTCATTTCATGAAAATGCTGTAAATTTTTCTTACAAAATATTAATACTTTGTGGAGTGACTTTGTAGTGAGGAGTGTAGTGTTGGCCACAACCAACTTGTTTCAATATACAACGATTGAAATAATTAATGATGATTGTTGTGCGATACCGAATAAGTAAAGCTTTTTATTTTTATTATCGTGGGGCCATTTTTATACTGCCGGTAACGTGAGATTTCACCTCAAGTTCGCTAAAGTTCCTGTATTAAAAATAAGGAATAAATAAAATGCAAGCTGTATTGTGTTTGAAATATCATAGAACAACCCACTGAAAATTGTCGCTTTTTTAGGTATAATATAGAAACAGATAGAGACAGTATAGACTAAAAAGTCTGACCCTTTTAAAATGTCATAAAGAAAATTGATTT
Source organism: Molanna angustata (assembly GCA_963576475.1). NCBI lineage: Eukaryota > Metazoa > Arthropoda > Insecta > Trichoptera > Molannidae > Molanna > Molanna angustata. The sequence continues at coordinate 14,079,640 of OY754975.1, forward strand.
TCTTGGTTATTTTTAAAGATGTCTGATGACGAGGCATTTCCCCTCGCGTATTAATCCTGCAATTTTAACGACCTTTCCGAAACGACATTGTATTGAGTTAACTCTAAAATGTTTTCGTCAAGGAATTTTTACCGCGTTGCGCTTAGTCGCTAAAGGAATTTTAAAAACTCGACTAAAAAGGGAATCAACAGGTAAATTAAGTTGATTAAATCGTGATATGGCAGTTGTTGTTCGTGTTGTGTATTGTTTGCCTCTAATTTAGATTTATTAATTTTCTTAATAATCTACTTTAAATTTGCATTTTGCTGTTCATTTTGCAGTATATTAGAACGATAGAAATACTATTTTTTTACTCGCGAGAAGATTATATCAATATTTATTTTAACCATAATGTTTTTATATTATTTATATCTTAACTATTCAAAGTATTGAGGTCATTTTTAACAGTCCCGTGGGCAAAATATATGTCGTGTTTGAACATTATCAATATTTCAATTAATATGAACAGAAAAAGACGTCGAACTACTCATTGATTCAGCCGACAATTAGTGCTATTCTGAAATTTCTGCGATTGTATTGAAATGAATCCAATTACAATAGCAACAATTATTTGCCAAATCAATTGTCATCCAATAGTACGTACTTTGGTTATTCTGAACATGACATTGTATTGTCTATGGTGAAAAGCAATTGTAAATATTTTCAGATTATTCTGTTATAACTCAACACCCGTTGATATTCACTAAAACTGATTGTATTTTGCTTAAAACATCACTTCTTAAATAGTACATATCAATAAAAACATTATATATGGACAGGGCCGGATAAACGTGTTTTTGCGCCCGTAGCAATATATTTGAATCCGCCCCCATCTAGTTTTTTTTTTTAAATTTTAAATGTAGAACAATTTAAATTATGTAAAATTACATCGGTTCTAAAATGATGAATCATAAGAAGTGGGATTTTTTACATACACACCATCATGACGAGCCTCTATCCGGGTACGCAAAGAGAACCGAGCGCCATACCCGCGGATTTTTGATTTAATGTTTAACATTTTAGAATTTTAAGCGCCCTTTTTAAGACAACCGCCCTAACTTGTTGATCCTGATTGTTCTATGATTTATCAGGCCCTGTATTTGGATAAGACAAGGTTTTTGAACAACATAAGTACGCATATTTAAAAGGAGAAATCGAATGGTTAGTTACTTGGGTTGTAAATATATACGTTCTTGTGTAAATTTTAGTTATAAATTTGTTAAGACTCATAATTAAATATTTTTTGTATTTGAAACATAAAACATTGAATAAGAATATTCAATACCAATACGTATAAAAAATCCAATATATTGGCGACACAAGATGTAATGAATATAGGTACATACATCCCAACAAGATTATAATTTAGGTATTTTATATTTAACTCATTAGAAATATTCTGTCAGTTTCCTCTAAATATTCAACTAAAGCCAAAGCTGTACATTATTGTGCAATTTTAATCGAAAATCTAAATATTTAATCGGAAAAAAGTCAAACTGGTATTTAACCAATACGCTTTGACCGCTTGTTATGATATAAAAAACCTTTTCAATCGACCATTCTGATGATCATTATGATGTGCATTCAGAATAATCACCATTTTAAAATGAAGATCGAAGCCATTTTGAATTGTGATATTGTCAAAAGTTAATCTGTATTAATTTATCGTTTCAGAAATACCACTAATGTGAGTTGTACATAAGCTTCTTGATATTAATTTCTTAAAGAACCTTCCTTCTTCGTTTATTATAGCGTTGTAGTCTAATCTACACGCCTCGGTGAATTGGGATAGATATTTAATTATATATTTTGTACCTACTCGTATTATGAATGTCTTAATAAAATTTATCGAATTATAGGATTGGCGAGAACATTTACAACGTTGCGTGTTGTTAAGGAAGATATTCAAAGTCATCGTTTTTTTTTAATCCAAATTTTTTTTTTCTTATCAGTGAATTTCGCCAAAAATACTATAGTTCGAAAATCGAGTTTATTAAGGGGGGGACTCATTTTTTCGCGCAATCAACTTATAATTGACATCCGTCTATTGCTATACGAATTACAAGAAGAAAATAAAGACGTGGTAATATGGATCCCGGCACATAGCGGCATTTATGGTAATGAGAAAGCGGATGCATTGGCCAAACAGGCCGCCCTCCAGGTTAATCTTCCGAACAATTTCGTTGTTACTGAGTGTGATCTGCTGAGTGTTTTAGAACATGACAGGGTGAAAGACTGGTGTTCGCATTGGCAAAATAGCCCCAAGGGTTACCATTGTAAAAAAGTGCAGAGTTCCATCCCATATGTTGGCCTATTAAAGTCCTACGATAGCTTCCCTTTTGTAACATGGATTGAAATATTCGATTGAATATAATTATCTTCTTCTTCCTCTTTTTTTAGATCTATGATCTGTTTTTACAGGTCCTGGGACGAGGACGTCCAGCTCTCCCTCCATCTCTTTGATGGTCTTCCCGGTGGTCGGCGTCCCTCTGGTATTTCGCGCATTACGATCTTTGGCAGCCTTTCTGGATTCATCCTTCTAACATGATCTCTCCAGTGTCGTCTTCTTTGTCTGCTCCACCTTACAATATCCCTCACATTGCAGGTTCTGCGAATCTCCTCGTTGGGTATTCTGTCTCTGAGGGTTCTGCCCAAGATTGGTCTTAGTGTTTTTATCTCTGTTGTTCTGAGTAGCTGTTTTGTTCTCACCGTGTCTGCCCTTGTTTCAACTCCATAAGTCATTATGGGTCTGATGCAAGTTTTATATATTCGGACCTTACTCTCAACTATAGCATATGTTTATTGGCCCAAACAGTGTCCCTCATGCATCCGGAGATAACTGCAGCTTTATTAGTTTGTTCTTTGACTTCTTTATAGAGATCATTACAACTAGATATCTCCACACCTAGGTATTTAAAAGTTGTAACCTGTTCTATCGATTTATTGTCTACAACAACCAATTTGCATCTCAGAGGCATGTCTTGATATTGTGAGACATTTAGTTTTATCGACCGATATTGTCATATTAAATCTCTTAGCTGTAAGATGGAACTTGTATAACATCCTTTGTAGATCGTTTTCACTTTCTGCTAGTAAGTATCGTCGCATCGTCAGCATAGCATATCACGTTGATGATTTTATCACCCATTTTATACCCGAGATCTAGAGACGTAACTTGTTCTATTATTTTGTCCATTATTAAATTTAAACAGAAATAGGATGAAACTGTCTCCTTGTCTGATTCCCGTCATCGTACGAATTTCTTGAGATAGTTCGCCATCCACCTTGATCCTAGTTTTTCCATTGGTGTTCAGAGATTGTATCATTTTTATTATAGATGGCGATATATGCTTCTCAGACAGGATATTGATGATATCATTTAGCACAACCCTATTGAATGCCTTTGTTAAATCGACGAAGCACGCATAGACTGGTTTATTGTATTCAATAGACTTCTCCTTTACCTGCCTTATGATGAATATTGCATCAGTTGTTGATCTGTTTTTCCTAAATCCCTGTTGTTCCTCTCGAATGGAAATTGTTTGTTCAAGTCTATTTTTCAATATAGCCGTAAAAAATTTAAGGAGTGAACTTAGGAGATAATTATAATTACGATAATCAAATGTAAAATGGCCAATTTCAGGCTAAAACGGATAGAGGTATATGAACTAAAAATACCAATTGATTATGGATGCATATAGACATTATCTCTGTCCGTGGGCATTAGGTATTTAATATCAACATGTCATTGGTATTATATTATATTTTCATACAAAAATTTCCATAGAAAAACAAAGAAACAAAGGATAGACATGCATACATTTCGTGATAGAAAGATGCAAACATGACCATAAAATTATATGACTGTGGTATACCTACTGTGAACAGGGACAGGGACAACCCTAGGATAATGTATCAACGATACATTGACCTATATACAGTACCTTCATATCGTATCACAGTTTCACCAATATGCTAATTTCTTCCTCTATTGATCAAATTCAAATGTATTATTTTATAACGATGCTAATTTTTCATCGAAGTCATTATTTGTTTTATACGTGATTACCATAAACCTCGCGTTTTTTTTTCACGTAATATTTATTTTTTAGGCTAATCAACCCATTGATAATCGATTCCAAATATTTACATGAATATTTGTGTGATGTATAATTCTATTGTTTTAGATTATATATGTGATAATAGTACATATTGTTGCTCCTTATATAAGAGCCATTTAAGTAATAAATAAATAATAGTACATATTATATTTTAAAAAACCGTTAAGCAATATGTATAGCTGATATTTCAATAAATTTACGTTTTCGGTAATAAAAAATACCTATTTGTGATAATGTTTATTTATTTATTTACCTTTCTGTACATAATATAAACAAATATATTGCACACTGGCGGGCTTATTGTCATTAAGCAATGACTTCCAACCAACCAGATAATAGTACATATTATGTTTTTAAAAACTCGATTAGCAATATGCATTATGCATAGCTCATATTTCAATAAATTTTTGTTTTCGGTAGTAAAACAGAAAAAAAAATAATATAATTAAATAACAAAACGAATACGCAAAAATGAAACGTAGACATGGAACTTTATGTACTAGATAACTTTATGTTAATCAATGTGCGTAGATTTATTAAAACAAAATAAAATAAATAAGGGGGCATATAAACCTAAACACCTTAATTTGAAATAAAATTTCTCAAATATGTTAAACAGTGTGTTTCTAAAAAAAATACCATAAGTATTTACAACATTTCTCTAGTGAACGTTCGTCACACAATTTTAAAATTCAGCATAAATTCCACTATAAAAAAGAATATTAAAAATATCAGTTTTTAGATCATTTTTTTTTTCAAATTACTCCAAAACTATAATGTCGTAGAGAAATAAATATTTTATGTGCAAAGAGTGCATAAAATTAAAGTGAATTACCGATAAAGCTTTTTATTTCATGTCAGGTTTTATCTTGAAATTCAAAAAAATCAACAAATGTTTGATTTACGATAATTTAAATCAAGAATAAATCCTTTTTGACGTACGTCACTTACCCTTAATAACACGCAACTTCATAGCGCACTATCATGTTTTCAATCGATGCGGAATTCGAACCCACGTCCACAGAATTAATAATCCAGCACCGAACCATTACTTTTATGTAAATAATTTTTCATAAAATAAAAGTGTGTAAATTTGTTTTTACCCGGGCACTTAAAAACTTAAGCCGGCCCTTACTTCGTGTGAATTTTCCGCGTGCTCCTCAAATTTATTTCATTTTTATGAAAAATCTATACGGACTAACTTGCTTCCGTGGTATTCATCACAGAGACACAAAATAATGTGAAAATATGGCAATTACTATGAAGTATATAAATAAAATGTAAAACTTAAACTAAAACAGGTTAATGTTGTTATATCTAATACAGGTGGCAATAACATCATTATTTACATAACAATATTATTATTAAGTATATAAAACAATGTTTTAATAAATCTAATAACTAAAATTGTGTGAGAAATATTGTAATTCATTTTTTATTTATACTTTGGACTGTATTATGAAACGAAAAAAAAATTAAATGTATATCATTCACACAAAAATATCTCTCTCTTTAAGACATATTTAACATGCCACCGAACCGTTATTGAATGAATTCCAAAAAAAATATTTTTAATAAATTTCTTTGTGAGATTTCAAATAAATAAAAACTCAGAAATCTACCAGGTTGTATGATAAACAAACCACCAAAGTTTCATCACAATTGGACGAATGATAAGGGAGCCAAACAAACAACACAAGCATAAAAGTCTACAAATATTCATTTTCATAAATATAAATATGGTAAATAAATAAAGTAACATAGACAAAAACTCAAGAACTAAAAACAAATTGCCATGTGTCATGTTAGTTATTGATATTTTTCCAACTATAAGACAGATTTCACTTTCTTTTAAAATGTATATTAATGGAAGATATGAAATAAATGACCATTTATTTTTGCAGACAAACAGATTCATCACTGAGGCCAAACTGGAGTCAACATGGTAGTACATTGGGAAACATCATTGAAGTCTCTTTATGTGAGGACAGTCTGGATCGACGGACGAAGACATGTCATTTTGTCTAAAGATGACCCGGCCGCTAATTCCATGAGTCCAATCGTTAATCAGAGACCAAACAGGACATCTAGGGGAAGCAGTCCAGGGTACAGCCCGACCACGACACCGACCCGACTAAATGATCTCATGCTTAACGCATATCCGTTGACATTGAGTAATGTGTACAATCATAGCAGCGGAATCAAACACGACTTCTACAAATTAGAAAGGACACCGATCAAAATGGACGATCACGTCTATGAAAAAAATCCCCTTTCCGAAAGAGTGCTTCAGTGGTTAGACTTAACAGGAAGAGAAAATGTAAAAATTGAAATTGATGACAATCTAACAGATACTCAGATGTCTTACAATTTCTCTCCACCAGAAACCGAGGTGAAAATGCAACCCTACAAAAGAACAAACAATGCTAAAAAAAACAACTCCAAATATACAAATAACACAGACAAGTGTTGCGAAGATGAATATCAAGGTGATCAATATTATGAAGATTGCGAATCTTGCATTTTTCAAACTCCTCTACATTCCAGCAACATCCAGAACTATGTCAAGAAAACATACAATAATAATGACGCATATTCCGAAGTGTATTATCCAACGAGGACTATTGTACCTCCAAATAACATTACATTTCAAGACGACGACAGTAAAACCAACAAAGTTGATATACTTGCAACGAAATTTGGTGGAAAGAACAAATATAACGATAAAAAAAGTCCACAAACAAATATGGATTTATTGCAGAAATATAAAGAGGATAGTGAAAGTCAAGTAAAAAAACAAACATCGACAATTAATGGCTACTTTGATTCACAATATATTGATATGGTTAGAAAAAAGATGAGTGAAGCTAATTACAATATGAAAGTTTCTAGAAGACAACTTCATATTTTTATACCGTCGTTACCTATGACAATCTGTGATAGTCAAGCAAGTAGTATACTGACGACTGATGATCCTTAGACAATATATTGAAAATAATATTTATACATGGTACACAAATAACACATTATTTTCAAAATAACAAAAAATCGCACACGTTTATTAAATAATACCTAACAAAATATTATCTAAGTTAGTATAAAATGTAAAAATGTGCTTGAAAATTTGACAAAGCCTGTAAATAAGTTGTAATATAAAAGTGTATACAATAATAATAATAATGGGTGATGAATAAAGATATTTTTAAGAAGAGTAAATAGTGACTTCACATATTTGATTTAGATCTAGATTCTTTATAAGATTAATAAATAAAAACAATTTGGGTGAGCTTTATGAATGATATATGTGAAATACAGTGACATCATATTTCACATATCTACAGCATTAAGGGGGGGACTGCTGCCAACGTACCTATTTTTCAATTTGGTATACCATCGTTATTTCTTATCAAATCGTTTTGAAAAAAATAATTTAGATAGTTTGGATATTAAGAAACAAAAATATACCTTAACTTTTTGATAATGTTCTGTATATATTCTTGTAGAAAAATAATGGCATACCCTGATTTTCAACGTTTATCATATATTTTTAATAAACTATAAGGCGTAGAGTAATATATTTTTTTTTAAATTAAAGAAGACAAAAATATCTAGAAAAATATGATGTGGCGTTGCATTAATGCTTCAGGTTTAGTAAATAAACCTAAAAAACATTTATTTTCCATTCAGCGCCATTGCATTTGTTCTTCTTTAATTTATAAAAAAAAATATTGCTCTATACCTTATATATTTTTTTAGAAATTTAAGATAAATGTCTAAAATCGGGGTATGCTTATTATTTTCCTACAAGAATATATACAGAACATAATCAAAAAGTTAAGGTATATTTCTCTTTATTAATATCCAAACTAACTAGGTTATTTTTTTCAAAATGATTCGTTTAGTAATAATGATGGTATATCAAATTGAAAAAATAGGTACGTTGGCAGCAGTCACCCTCTTAATCAAAACTTTCATAATAATAATAATAAAGCATTTAAGTCTTAGAGGAAATATTTTCTATATTAGAGAATTAAAAAAATACAAGGAACAAACAGTGACAAATACAATTTATATTTTATAATATATATAGTAATAACTTGGTATACACCACTTATGAGTACAAATAACTGTCGACCGGTTTCGAGAACGATGTTCTCATCTTCAGGATGACTTATGTACATAATCATCCTGACATACATAAGTCATCCTGAAGATGAGAACATCGTTCTCGAAACCGGTCGACAGTTATTTGTGCTCATAAGTGGTGTATACCAAGTTATTACTATATATATTATAAAATATAAATTATAATGACGCCACAAAGTTACTTCCTTAAAAATAAAACTGAACAAATACAATTTTGCATACAATCAGATGCCTGATTGTATGTATATTTCATTCTAAGAACTTACAAAACAAAAAAGAGCGGTGAATTTCCGAGCAGTGAATCATTTCTACTGTTTATTCCCAATAAAAAAATATATTCTTTTGATTTTTTAAACAAATTAAATCAAAAAAATTCCACATAGCAAGAGTTATTTTGATAGATTAAAACAAACAAAGTCTGCCCAGCGAGAAAATGACAGTTTTCTTGTGTTTATTTCGATGAACTAAAGAAAATAAAATCCAAGCAGCGAGAAATTTTCAGTCTTCTTTTTCGATTTTTTTTTAGAAAACATATGTTTTTCTGATTTTTGACACATATTTCTAGATATCAAATAAACAACACATAGCAAAAAAATAGATATTAAATACATATTCAAAATGTAATATATTATGACACACTAAGCATGTGTTATCTATTAATATATGTATAATTTAAAAGATTACATACATCGTATGTGAGTGGAGGAATATGTCTAGCCTGAAATCTGGATCTCAATGGTGGATCTAAAGAGCTGCCTGCATAATGAGGAACTGGCAGTCCCAGAGCTACAACACGAAATCCTTCTCCAACACGTTCCAGCCTCCATTTCTTCACTTCCTCTTCGCCATGAAGCTACAAAAATAAATTAAGATAATGTACAATTAAGATAATTTAACTATATTTTAATTTAACTATAGTAAAAAAATATTTTAATTTAACTATAATACAAAAAGTTACTCAATCAGGGGGGGCAAGTCCAGTCAGATGGCAGAATCAAAACCACCTGTGTTTACCCATATCATGGATATAATTATCTTATGGAGTTCTATAATATCTTAAGATATGAACTCCATATGATATCCGTGATATGGGTAAACATAGATGGCTTTGATTCCGCCGGTTAACCAGACTTGAACCCCAGATTGGCTATTATGTTTGTCACAAGTTTTAACATTTAACTATAGTACAAAAAATTACTCAATCAGGGGGGCAAGTCCAGTCAGACGGCGGAATCAAAACCACTCATTTTTACCCATATCGTCATATTATGGGTAAACATGGATGGTTTTGATTCCGCCGTCCGACTGGACTTGCCTCCCCCAGATTGAGTAACTTTTTGCCCAGACTTGCACCTCAGATTGGCCCACATTTTACTAAAATATCTAAAGACTAAAAATATATATATAAATAAGATAGAAATATTCTTCAAATTTTTCAACAGTCAATCTGTTTTAAACAGCATCCTTATGATATGTACAATAAAATACACCCATAATTTTACAATTACCATCACATTACTGTGGTCTGTATAATTTCAATATCACATTGTTTATTGAAAGACAAGTACACCTGTCAGATTTATCCTGACCTTATGAAATGGATTGTAATAAAAAAATTATATTTAACCTGTAATAATTTGTCATATCTTTCTGCTGGTATTAAAAACCTGCCATCTTCTAAATGCATTTCACGATTTTCCAATAGATTATTCAAAACAGGAAGAACATTTCTTTCTGCCTTTTCAATTCCCTCTAAAATCAAGACACGGCCTTCGATTGCAGCTCTAACAGCACTCTGTAGAGGATATAAAAATCAAACATATATCAAATCAAATTAAGAAGAATTTATATTTGAAAAATGTAACTAAGATGATAGACTGAACACTTTTTTAAATATTAAATCAAAGATAAGCACTCCTTATCATTTAAAGAAGAAACCTTTTTTAAAACAGAATTAAGATTCAAAAAATACATTAGATTATTTTTTGGGTGATTGAATATTTGTTTTTAATATTTTAATGTTAACAAACTAACCTGATCAAAATATTTGGCTGTTCCTTTTTCAATCTCTCGCCGCTGTTTTAAATCAGCTTCTGTTGTATCTCGAGACAATGCTACATACTCCACCTCCCTTTGTGTCAATTCCATAAACTGCATTGCAACCTCTCGTCTGCAAATTAAAATATTGTTTTGTTTTTATGGGATTATCAATTATTGCCTTGCGTTATTTTAAAATAAATTGCATATAAATCAACTTTTAACATATACTATGCTAAAAAAATATATGATTAACAGTCCAAAGATATTTTTTATTTATTTACTGGAAAAAAATTAGAAAAGCAAAACATAAAATAATTTTTAATTGCATATGCACAAACATTGAATTTTTTTCCCAGTCGGGAGTCAAATGATATTTTTACTGACAAACTTTATATCATCTCAATAGAGACAAAGTTGGGATATTATAGAGGAACCAGGAACTCAAGGCACCTACAGGGCTTACGACCCGTCCTGGTTTATGTGATCACTTTATGCGTTTGCGCAACGTTCACCAATTATGCCTTCTTATTAAGTTCCCTTATCAATGTAATTTTTGAATGTTATATATATTTGAATAATTTGTAACAATTCACTTGAAAATAAGACATTATTACTATTGCCATCTATGAAGTAACAAAGAAACATTTGTTGTAACGTCATCTATTGAGAAAATGCTTTAATTGTAAACAATGAAAGCAAGAGACCTTATAAAAGAAATGACGGTGTCTCACACAGATGTCACCCCTGAACCGCGGCAGAAATATAATTTAATTTTTGGCTTGTTTACCTACTTGTACCAATGTGTATGTAAACACATATTGAGATGTTAAAAAGTTTTTCAATTAGAATATAAAATAATCAATTGCAACTACAGTTTGTTAGTGTTAATTATCTTATATGATTGCATATGCTATTAAAATTACATTACATTACAGAATAGGATATAAAAAACCTCGGAAAGTTTTTTTTTATATTATTTTATGTCTGTAATATTCCATGTTTAATTAAGTTTCAGTGCCGGCAACCCAATGTTTACTATACAAAATTACCTGTAGAAAACCTGTTCTGAGAATTATAGATAGATATTCAATTTTAATTGTAATCAAACAAATATTAATTTTCATTTTACCTTATAGGACCAGGTGGACCCAATAGAAACATGTCTTGACCAAGAATATCTTTCTGAAGCATCCATCTCAAATGTCTTAATCTGCTTTGAGGAAGATTATCACTAGGGTTTTCTGAAGTATTCACTAAAATACAATTCCATATACATTTTTAATCATGAATATCTAGTTATCGCTAAATATCTTGAGCCGTTTTGCCGAGAAGGGGGGCGATTTACACGTATACCAACGAAGCAAAAAGACACAAATTTGCACTCTGCGCACCCGGTGGCCAGGTTCAAGATATTTGGCAAAAATTATACCTATCATTATCCAATTAAGAATCCATTAAGAATTATAGTCAATTAAGAATCCAAATTCACATGATTCCTAGTTCAACACTTGTTAGCATTTCCGCCATAAGTTTTAATTTTCTCGTAATATAATATAGGTATACGCGTTTATGTATCCATTGATATAAAAATTATGGCGATCAGCGAGGGACAAGACTTGTAAATAATTACCCTTGTTTTTTTTTACATATTACTTTACACATTTTTAATAAACAAACAAGGAGAAACTTACGATATTTCCTAGGAACAAATTCAGAGTTTTTAGGATCTTCAATATCTTTAGAAACTTCGCCGATTGTTACTGTATTTCCGGTAGAATATGCCCTTAGCAGGTTAGGAGATATGTCAAACTTTTTGCGTCCTAATATTCTAATAAGGACATCTAACCTTCTTACAGCATTTTTGTGAAAATGCATGTTGATTGACGTCGCGTTTTTTTTTTACATAGGAGACATTTCAAGCATTCTTATTTGAAATAAACACTAAAGGTGTTCATTACGAAATACTCGAGTTCAAAGTCTAAAATTTGACGTCTGTCTGTCACCTGTCAAGTTTATCAACAAATCACGTGACATTGACGTATAATGTTGCCAATTACATTGAAAATAAACAATACAAATAAATCCAAAAAAAAATGAGTTTAAAAATTCCTAGCTTGTGACCTAATTTATTAATTTAATTAAATGAAATATTTCGATTCGTCTCTTTATTTCAGGGCACGAAACAGATTGAGATGATTGGTATATTTTACAAGATCGAAACATTTTCTAAGCTTGGAATAAATACAAATCGTATGGAATATACCAATATGATATCAATCTGGAAATTAATGATTAGATGTTTTCAATCAACATTCTTATTAATGTAGACTACTTACCAAAACAATATGCGTGCCACAAATTAAAATCTATCATCTCAAACCCACAGATTATATGGTATGAAAGTGAACAACCCATGCTCAAACCACTCGAGAATTTGCTTACCCTTTTCAGACTTGAGAGCAAAAGAAAAAGAGGTGATGGTGAAATCAAACAACATTTCCAAACAATAAGAATAAATTTACTTTTAAATAGATAGGTACATCAATAATGGTAAGGTTATAATTATTATCTAGTGACAAAATATAAAAGTTGACAAAAAATGGTAACAAACAGTGATTAATCACATTCAATACATTTTATTTTAATACCTTCAAGAATCAAATAATCATTTCAAATTTTATTAGTTTTGCTTCAATACACATCTTATAGAATTTTAATATTTATTCTAATTTGTATTGGGTGAAATATATACTTATTTCAAATAAATAACACATATTTTTTAACAGATTTTTAATTATCTCAATAGAGACGAAGTTGGAATATTTACTGTAGGAGAACCGGAAATCAAGGCACCTACAGGGCTTACGACCTGTCATCGGCTGGTTTACGTGATCACTTTATGCGCTTGCGCAACGTTCACCAATTATGCCTTTTTAATGAGATCCCTATCAATTCAATTTTGAAAGTTCTATATATTGTAATTCTTTTCGCTTGAAAATATTTTTTTTTTTTTTGTTTTTTTTTTGTTCTGTTAAAAAATACCTTTGACTCCCGACAGGGAAAAAAATCCAATGTTTGCGCATATGCAATAATAAAAATATTCGAAATAACACATATTTCTATAGACCAGTGCCCCGTTCCACCATTGTACTTTTCAACTTTTCGCTTTGCGATTTGAGAATTTCGCAAAGTGCAAAGCGTTCGCGTTCCACGAAAAAAAAATGGTCACTTTGCGGCGTCGCCAAACATTTACAAAGTCTTTTCAATTGACGCTAGCGACACCTAGTGATAATTTAGTAGTACCGAGTGTTTCGCGCGTAGCGTACACGATCATTTTTGACACCGTTCGTTCTTGTCTGTTCTGTGATTTCGTTGTTGTTGTTAGGAAATGAGCCGGAAGACAATATTAAGAAAAAAATAGCCGTGTTGGAGATAATTAATGAAAAGAAAGGAGTTATTTTTGTAGTAATTAGTGACACTATCACTAATACAGTGAAACAACAGGTGCTTCACTGAATTATTTGCTGTTGAGGAGACAATCATTTGCTTCTCTTAGTGCTGTTCTGTACCTTAAAATATGTGTAAATGAGTAGTGAAATAATCATATAAACTTAGAAAAAGCGGACATAATAATCACATAAACATAGTTTAAATTACCTAAAAAAATCAGAATAAATCATGTACTTAATCAAGACATATTCACATTGAGTGCTATTTATGCCGAAAGTATTCGAGGAACTGCGTGGGTAAAATATTTTCGAAATTTATCCTTTCTCTATAATTTCTTACAACCCCGTCTTCCTCATCCCTTTCTAACAATAATTTATGCAAAATTGTATAATAAATTTACTCAAAAATTCTAAAGAAATAACTTTTACTTTCACAATTCGACGAATGGCAAATTTGAAATGTCAAAATATTCTTTTCAATTCATTCGCAAGGTTTGCAAAGTTTTTTATGAAAAGTAGCGATGGTGGAACAGAACGGCTTATTTGCTTTGCAATAGGCGTCTACTTTTCGCTTTGCACATTGCAACTTTTACTTTGCGAAAAAATTAAATGGTGGAACGAAAACAAGCCGACGAATTGCAAAGTGCAAAGCGCAAAGTTGAAAAGTACGATGGTGGAACGGGGCACAGATATTGTTGGTATAAATAGGTACACGTTTTTTTTTCAAAATAAACACAAATATTATATAATAATAAACTCTCTAATTTGTCATTATAAAACATTACCACAAGATAATTTCACAGAGTTAACTGTGTAAAAGGTAAATATTATTCTCTGATTAAAAAATGTCCCAAAGAAAATAACAAAAATCAATAAATGGGAATTTTAAAAACATGATAACATCACATGCATTAATATAGTCATAATAATTTGCGATGTTTCATTATTTTAAATTTAATCAAAATTTAAAAAAAAATGTAAATCAAAATAAATAAATTCTCTTAAAATAAATAATAACAAATCACATTATGGTTGGTACCTACATGTATTGTATGTTTCATAACAAATTCATTTCTTTTCCACTATAATATAATAAATATCTAAAATAAAAATAATAATTCATATATTTATATTCTTCTTTGTAATTGTTAAAACAAAACTTTTGCAAAAGGGCAATAATATATTTACATGTTGATTGTTATAAATAAAATGGCAAAATGACTATTTTTGTTACATTGAACATTTATTATAAATGTTACTGAATATAATTGTATGCATAATCAATGGTATTTGTACAAATATCTTATAATATTAGGTATAGAAATGACTGGATAAAAACAAATAATAAATGTGCGCACTTCACTGCACTAAACATTCAATATACTGGCATTAACTATTATTAATATACTTTCCTAAATTTCATTTATCCTTACGATATATTAAAATTTAAGAGTAACAATACATGTTATAGTTAAAATACAATTCTCTATGTGCTCACTTATTTTGGGATAATGTTACATAAATATTTTTATGCCTTATACATAGTATGTATTTCAATACAAACTAGATATTTAAAAAAACAATCCAAAATATTATAATTCTTCTAAAAACAATGTTTTTACCAATAAAGTTATTAACAAAATCAAATCCTAAATCATGTATGGTAAAAATACATAAAATTAAAATAATCATTATTTATATCTATAGGAAAATAAACAAAAAATATATTATGCTGTTGTACTAAATTTAACTAAATAATTCACAATTTGTCAAAATGACAATAAATGAACCAGATGAATAAATTTTTAAATAATAACTATGAATTAGAATTAATGACATTGGAGAAGCTTGCTGGGATTTGGGCTATAGGGCCATCAAAGACGAAGAAGTATTAATAACTGTGAATAAACAATAATTTTACATTATCATAAATGAAATAAAAAACATTTCAAAGTTACTAGAAAAACTTGCATTATTTGAACTAATCTATGGATTTATAAAAATAATAAACTAGTATGTGATAGCCTCACCACAAGGGCACTCAATAGATTGCTAGTTCAGATTTTTGTAACTTGCGGAAGAGGTAAGTTTTCAGGTGATGTAAATTCAAATAGGGCTATTTTGTCAATCCGCCTCAGAACAGGTGGTAATTTATTCTGTGTGGCTGGACTAGCCACAGCAAAAGCATGATCACCAACAGTTGTGATTATAATTCTATTTATTTCAGTTAAATTGACAATCATAGATGTGGTGGCTGTCTGAAGTGTTGTTGTTGCTTGTTTACGGTGCAAGAGATGCAAAAGTCCGTGAGATACATGGGAGCCATACCATGTATCGCTTTGAAAGTTACCAAACGTAGTTTGTACTTGACTCTCTCTGGCATTTTTAGCACTTTTGAAGATGGTAAGATATATGAGAGAAATTTGTGGCTCTGGTAATTAGCCTAACAGCTGTGTTGAAGACGGATTGAAGTTTATTTAGCTAAAGATTTGGGAGGTTGTACCTCATGGAATGAGTCAGATAAGTCATATTATTATCTCATTTATTACCTACCATTATGAATATGTATAATTTTATTTATTCCAAATTTTAATGAATTTGGAATAGTTAATAATTATTGCAACTCACAAAATAAGTTGCATTATAAAAAGAGTTTAAATTCTCTTCTGTACATATAAATTCACTGATCTATCCAAAGATATCATCTTGGTAAGATTATTTGGTTTCAATGTGAAAAGTGAATAGCCCCATATAATGAACGAATTAAAACTGAAGAAACAAAACTATTTGGAATGTGGAATAATAAATTGTTTTATCTATGTATGCATGTACTTAAATCTTATGTTTATACACATGTATTTACTATTAACACTCAAATATTTCAATTTATTTATTATTATTAATATTTAACCAATTTGTACTGTGTTCTATTACCTAATATCAGACATCCTTTATACAACATATTATTATGTAGGTATATACAAAATTTTGGGATTTGGTCAACATATAAATTAATATAATGCATATATCCCTAATATATGTATTTTATCATTTATGTTCAAATGCATACCTGCAAAAAGTATTTATTAGGAATAAATAAAAACAAAAATAAATATTTCAGCTGTGCAATAATAAAAAAAATGATTATTAACAAATCAAATAAGTACGTCTATGATTGAAAAAAAATACAATAATTTAAATTCAGTACGTAAGTCATCCTGAAGATGAGAACATTGTTGAGTTGCCGTGGCACAGTTGGTAAGCCGTTAGGTTTCTGTGCGGGCGTCCTGGGTTCGATTCCCAGCAGAGGAGAAATTTATTTAAATTCATTTCTCACGCAAATATTGCTTTCCTAGGCTGGAAACACTGGTTGGTTAGAAGAAATTGTCATATGGCAATAAACTGCCACTTGCGCAGGGTGCAAGGAAGTGTTCATTATTATTATTATTGTTCTCAAAACCGGTCGACAGTTATATGTGCTTATAAGTGGTGTATACTAAGTTATTATTTATATTATAAAATAAAAATAATAAAGAAAATTTATAATTAACATCAACATACTGTTTCATAGTAGATACATATATTATGTAGGTATATTTATCATAAATGCCTGCACTTAAGGCCAAGGTATTCATAATGCAATTGTATTGTCGTCCTTGACGTTTGCACCTTAACTTTGGAAATTATGGTGGAAGGAATATAATAGCAAAATCAATGCAATTCAAATTTAATCAGTAAGGATAACTTTAAAAAGTCCATGTATGTACGACCTAGAACGGGTTAAAGAATCATTGGACAACCCCAAATAATATGGTCTAACGATATAGGACGAGTGGCTAAATGTGGTTGGATGCGGTCTACCCAAGATAAAGAGCTGTGGAGGTCTCAGGGGGAGGCCTATGTCCATTACTGGACGAAGGAGGGCTGACGAAGAAGAATAAAAAGTTTAACCGGGTAAGAAAAATATGCATGAATGTAAAAGAAATAATGGATGTTGTTAAGATAGAAAAATGTGGAATTCAGTTTTCTGACATGTTGTGGTAGTATGTGAATAAGTAAATTAACATAAGAAGAAGTACAATTTCAACCATTTTAAATTGCTAATATCTGTCTGCTTAATATATATTTGTTCGAATTTCAAAAAATACAAATTCAATTCATTAATAATAAATGTACCCTTTTATGATATCAGGAAATAATAAACAACTCAATTTACTAAGATTTGAACTTAGAACCATGAACGTAAAAACAACACACAAGAAGCATAACATGCTAAGCGTATTTTGAAACTGTCAGTATCAAAAAAAAAAAAAACAAAGTAAATATACTGATATACCTACTTCAAAACATTGATTTATATGTACTACGTACTTCATATACTTCAATGATTAAAAATCAATAAAATACACCAAAAAATAATAATGATAATACAATTTTTTTTCATTAAATATAAATTTCTATAATCCTCGTAGATAAATTTGAAAAATTCAATATATAAAATTTCCTTTGTTCAAAATAAATTCATACACACGCCAACTAAACATAAATACCTAAATACCTAAATATTTAACATACAATATTATATTATGTAGATAAATTGCACAATTATCAAGAACTAATAAATAAAACAATATGGTCCTAATCATAATCCACTGGTTCAGTTTTAATTTCCACCATTGGAAACAACGGTACTTCAATTTCATATTGTTCTTGACTCACACCGTTATTAAAATTGTTACGAGTATCTTTGGTTTTTAATTTCTTTTTGAACTTAGCTTTGCTCTTCTTTTTTGTCATTTTCCCAAATGGTTTGTCGCCATCGTCGTCCGAATCAAAGGCATAGTTGACCGCCTTCGCCGTTTCCCTTCTCACTCGAGATTTCAAAGACGCCAACTCCAGCCCCGAAATTGGTACATCTCCTTCATTCGTATTTTGGTCTTCAGACTCTACTTTGATCTTCCTCATTGGTCTATACTCTTGGTCCGATTCTTCCTCATCTAACCCGTCGTTCTGGACCTGTGGTCGTGGAGGTTTCGTTTTGTTCTTAGGCGTCGAGTTATTGACATTTGTAAATTGAAATGGTAAGATAGGTTTTATGTCTTTCTGGGGACCGAATACCCTTAAAAATGTTTCTTCGTCCAGTCCCAAACCGCACTGTCTCGGATCCAACTGGTGGTAGCTGGTCTTGTAGCGTTCGTCTGTCACTTGGATTCTGTGCCTTTTCATTAGATGTCGATTAATGCTCTTTTTACCGTTATAACTCTTGCCACAAACGAGACACTGTAAATGAAAGAAGATAAAAATATATCAGAAGAAAAAAGTAGTTTTAATTTAGATCACAACAGTTTAGCATTTTTTTATAAATTATTGAAATCAAAATTAAAAAAAAGTGTTTAAATACAGAATAGGACAAAAAGTGTTTTTCTCCGAAATCCGTTGAAAATTTAAATATAACACTATTTTTTTTTACCACTACACAATAACTTACACAAAATCATATACCTACAAAGATATTAATGCTCATTATGTGGCATATACCAAGTTATTGTGTAGTATTGTGTAAAAATTATAATAACTCCACAAAGTTACCTCCTCAACAATAACGAAAAAAAAAAACACTCATCTCTTACCCTTGAGATGATTCTTAGCTGAATGGTTGACACAACAAAATAAATTTGGTTGTGTTAAAAAATTTGTTCAGGGAGATACAAAAATACTCACCGTAATATGTTTAACACTAGAATGTGTGAGAAGATGATGCCTGAGAGCACTTAACCTTGGACAAGCTCGTCCACACAATGGACAGGGATGAACTTCAGCCGTGTTACTATGGCTGTCTCTAATGTGCCGTTCCATATAACGTTTTGACATAAATGACTTTCCTGAAGAAAATAACATAATTTAAAATTAAATTATTTGCAAACTAGCTAATAGTGTACAAGTTCTAGAAAACGCACTAGAGAAAGTGTACTAGAAAATATATGATTAACTGCAAAAGACTTATTTCAAAAATACTAATCCAACAAAAAGAATATATTCATACCACAATGAAGGCAGGTGGCTGGACTAGAATCATCGTGTGTCTTCATATGCTCTCGAAGATTTGTGAGGTTGGTAAACTTCTTAGAGCAAATACCGCATGTCTCTAAATCTGAAAACAAAAATACAAATAACAAAAGATAATACAAATAAAGAAACACTTAATTTATTTAGTTTGTCGACAGAAGGTTTATTTAAATGGGCTCCATAAACCACATTAAAAAAATAACCAAATACTTATAATTCTAGATGATTAGTACAAATGCCATGAATATGAATTTTCATATTATTTTTCAGGCTAGGTGTAAAATATAATCTTAATAAATCTTTAACCAATGAAAATAATCGGGTGAAAGATAGTTATATAGGTGAAATCTCTACAAAAATAAGAAATATAATCAATAAAACAGGAAAGAAAGTAGCATAATATATAAAAGAGAAATGCAATCGAGGTTTCACTGGATTCATGAATCCAGGCCCACAAGCACAGGCGACCAGAGTACCAGCCAGAATAGGCGAGCCACATGGGCTTGCGACCATGTATGCGGGATTAAGGGGCCCCTTTACGACTCACCACTCACCCACGTCACGCTCACCACTCACCCACCAATCTCCGATTGATACTCCACTCCCCTGCGCAACCAAATCCAATGGGATGCGGATAATGCTGCTTTTACCACCCTATCCAAAAGTTCTTTTATTCTACCTCTTGGGAGACCCAGGTCTTTAAAGTAGGAATATAAAGATTTTGCAGGCAGGCCTCTCGCCCCCACCTCTACAGCATATATACTCGGCTAAAGCCATTTTGAACTGTTCTATCTACGAGTTCCTTGTACTTGTTTAGTTTGTATTGGTGGTCTTTTAGAATATTTGTGTCCCATGGAACAGTCAGCTCCACATAACTCTTTTCAATGAAAGAGAGTAAATTGTCAAGTCAGGCCTAAGAGACGAGATGCAGATCTCCTTTGGAAGGTTATATCTCTCTGTTCTCGTATCCATTAGGATATTCCAGTCATCGGACTTCCCAATTATTGATATTAATTTCATTATAATCCAAAAACTACCGGAAAACTACTAATAAAAAATTCAGTTGTAATATTTGTAAAACCGGGACAAGAAGTCAGACCTACAACAAAGAAAATATGGCAGTAAACTCGCCTCTTGCGTGAGTTAAAAGGAAGTGTTTATTATTGTTATACTATATAAAAACACAACAATACCTTCTCCAGTATGTTTCCTCATATGATATTTCAGTTTTTGTTTCTGCAAGAACTTTTGACCACAAAAAGAACATGGATAAGCATCTTGTTTTGAGTGAGTCCTACAATAAAAAATATCAAAACAATTAGCTTTGCGTAACATAAGTATTAACGTATAAATGAAAAGCAAGAAATGAGAAAAAATCCATGGGAGATTTTAAATAAAAAATAAATATTTGTTTAAAGACAAAAATAAAGGAAAATTAAGAATAAACTTAGTATTTTGAAGCTGGCTGGCCCAATGTATTCACACTGAAGATTTTAATAGCAGAGTCAAAACTGTAAGCATATAAAGTATTACATAGATAAATATTACATTGAGTTTCAAATGTGACATAAATTAATGAAAATATTAAATACCTCATGTGCGAATTACAAGCCCCCTTATCTGAGAATGTCTTCTCGCAATGAAGACAGGGATACGGTTTCTCCCCAGTATGAAGTCGGATATGTCGCAGCATATTGGACCGCTGTACAAATACTCGAGAGCAATGAGGACAGGCATGACGTGGTCCAACGTGAATCAACAGATGTTCTTTGTATGAATCTCTTTTCTAAAACAAACACAATGCAATACTTACTTTAGCAAACAGAATAAGATACAATATATTAAATGGGATCCAATGCTTTCTACTTTTTTCTTAGTAAAGTTAACACATACATCAATCAGTGGAAATCTAAACACCATTATAGACATACTATTTTTATAACTAAATTATAACGCGTTCTTCAATGAATGAGATGCTCAATTTTGAGGTCCCTGCTCTGCGGTTATGTGGTGTACACGTGTTTCCCCGTTTTCCTACTTTTCTATCCTGCTCCCTTCCTCAAAACCATTTCCTTTTGTTATTATTTGTAAACTTAATTGATTCGCATGTGTCATATTATGTATATTAGTAAAAGAAATTAATTTAACTGTCTGTTTACACAGATTAAAATAAATAACCAAAAGCATACATAATAATAATAATGAACTAATACATACAACTAATTGAATGTTAAATTACTTGGTATAATAACTAATTCATGTTTTTGTTTTTCCTTTACTTTTGTACAGTCAATAATTTTCAATATACAGGTCAAATCTCTGAATAATGAATACCGAAGTAACGAAATTTTCAGTATAACATATAAGTGATTTGTCCCCGATAAACCTTCATACAAAATGTACTGAACCAAAATTCACAGTAGCGAAGCCGATCACAGAATAACGTTATGTTTTTTAGAATGATGTTTAAATTTTATGTGAACTCAGTCTGTTTTTGACACTTGACGGTGCAGTTGGTATCTATAAGATACTGCAACACATGGTTTCAAAGTGCTAGTTTTTGTTTTTATCAGTACTTATCTTTGACCATCTTTGGTGTTTCTAAAAATTATTTTTCTAAAACATTTTTTACTGTGTGAAAATGGACAAAAACCATGAAGGTATTAATATGAACAAAAACAAACAAAAAACTATCATTCATTATAGCGAATTTTCAGTATAAGGAAAAATTTATTTTGGTGTCCCGTGAACTTCTTATACTGAGATTTCACCTGTATGTGCTTTAGACAAAATTATAGCAAAGTTGATTTTTTGTTCAAAGCAATTATTCCTGTAAAGAGTGCTTTGTAAAAAAAACAAAGGATTGATGAACAAATACTTTCTACTCTCATAAGTTTTAGAACATAAAGTAATTGAAGAACTTACGTTAAATATTTTACTACAGTAGGAACATGTGTATGTGACAATATTGACAGCATGGCTTTGTGTTCGATGAGAATATAATGCAGACTTATTATTATATCCTTTTCCACATACTGTGCAGCTGAATGCTGGAACATTGGGATGTACTACAAGGTAATGTAGTTTCCTGGAATATTACAATAAATATTATGAAAAAGTCTTAGGCCCGAATTATAGATCCATTCTCCAGCTTGAGACTGGTTTTGAGCACACATTCTCAACTAAATGGTATTAAAGATACAAAAATCACTGAGCTCAATCTCAAGACCCGTCTCGAAATATATAGAAGAGTTGAGATTGCTTCGAGACAGCTATCCCGCTGTCTTGAGCAGTCTCAAAGAGGGAAGGAGGCAGCACTATATACAAAAAAGAGACACATATAGACACGGGCGAACTTCACATTAATTACTATTTTGACGGTTACATTGTTAGCGGTACTAAAATGGATCGAGCATTGTATTTAGAACCTTCCAGTAGTTATTTACATACAATCACTCACAAATTAATCATGTGAATGAAATTTTGTAAGAATTCATAAAATTTCAGGCACATCCAGCAGATAATGTTGTTTCATATTTTGAAATGGCTGGCTTCCTGGGTGTTTGATTGTGCAAATATTCCCATGACATGCTATATGACAACTAAATGAAGTATTTCTTTTTCCTCTGTCGAAGATAATTGTCGACATATTTATTATTTAAATACATATTATATTATGTTGCATAAATTTGTCTACACTTTCGAAGATTACCAAGACATTGAAATGTCAAAATACCTATAAATAGCTTTTGAAAATCAGTGCTACCAACATGAATACGCTACAGTGAGAAAAAGTATTTGTCTATAGAGCTGCATCTACATTTTGTTTGAGTACGCTTTCTCAAATGAGAAGGCATACATATTTTGCTTTTAATATGGATTTTCGAGCATGATCTCAAGATGGTCTTGAGATGACACATTTGGAGAATGCTCTTGAGAATTATTCTATAATTTGGGCCTTTGTAACACATATGATAAAAAAAACTTTTGAATGCATTGGTAAACCTCTCATCATTTTACTGATTTATTTTATTTACAAAAAAATGGTAATATCTTCCAAATAATGATAAAACAATATTTAGTGTAAAATAGTATAAATTTGGTACAATAGTATTCAAATTTATTTTAACACCAAAAAAAATAATCACAGTAATGATATGAAAGGAAAAATACAGAGGAATGTTATTTATTAATATTCATGGGCAAGCTGTTTTGCACTGACCAAGACATTCTCTCAAGTGATTGTTGACGCCAAGAGGGGGAAAGAAGATTATCAATAGAATATTAAATACCTGTCTTGCATGGAAGGCAAACCAAGTCCGCAAATTCGACATTTGAATCGAGACGCTGATTTATCTCCATGAGCTACAGTCCTATGTGTGGTAGCAGCCCGCGCAGTACTCATCTGTTTGCCACAATCTAAACATCGAAGATTCACTAATCCTGGATCAACAGTTCCCGATCGGTGAATCACCTTTAAATCAATACATTATATTCATCACTGTCTTGACATATTTCAAATTGAATTTTTTTTTTTTTTTATACGGCGCTGGCTGATTTACTAATGATATTAATAACAATTAAGCACTACAAATAATAACACTCAATTATTATTATTACCATTATACACTTCCTCAAAAGAATTAGCAGATCAATGGGTCTATTGTAAATTATTTAAAAGAGCAAAATAAAATGCAACGAACGCATCATCAAGCTTTCAATTGGGAATAGTTCACCCATCCAGATACTTAACATATCAAAGGATTAGGCTCTGAGGAGGTCTCTATACTACCTAACAACCCTACTGATTCCTGAATATTAACGTTTAAAAAATCTTTAACGATTCTACATGTATTCATAATTACCATTTTTTGCATTTTTATTATTAAATTTTTCGATAAATCTATAATTTCTAAATTACGGAATAACGATTTTGGAATAATGCCAGTGGCTGAAATAATGAACGGTAATATTATTATTTTACGAGAATGCCAAAGTCTTTTAATCTCATTACCTAAAGCGGTGTATTTTCTAATTTTTTCATCAAAAGTTTTTATAATATTACTAGAATTTGGAATAGCCACGTCGCAAATATATGTTATTTTTTTAATTTTATCATGTATTATTAAATCGGGTCTGTTATGTTGAATTGACCGGTCAGTTAATATTGTTTTATCGTAATAAAGCGAAATATTATTATTTTCTAAAAATGAAATCGGATCATATTCATAATATGGTTTTATGTTTATCGCGTCAATTAATTTATATTTAATAGCTAAATTTTGATGTATTATTTTTGCTACTTGGTTATGTCTAAATGTATATATTGCGCGAGAAAAGAACAGCCTGATATTATATGATCGATTGTTTCCGGAAAAGCCAAACATTTCCTACAACTATCATCAACTACATTTATGTCTTTTATTATATATTTTTGATAATCTTTAGTTTTTATTACTCTATCCTGAATTGCTATTATAAAACCTTCTAAATCTGCGTCCAAATCACCAATACTCAACCATTTGTTTGACCAAATTTTGTCAACATAAGGTTGGTTGAGAAATTTTGGATGTATAGAATGAATTATTTTATTTAGCCACGAATTTAGAAGGTCGTCATTTATATTTATAATATTGTTATTGGCATTCTCGTAATTTAAATTTAATGTTGTTAAATTTTTTTCCGCCTCACAGATTACTTTATGCATTAAAGAACTATCAGATTTTTTGTGAAAGAAAGTTTTTAGCGATTCGATTTGATTATTA
This sequence comes from Molanna angustata, assembly GCA_963576475.1. Lineage (NCBI taxonomy): Eukaryota > Metazoa > Arthropoda > Insecta > Trichoptera > Molannidae > Molanna > Molanna angustata. Next base: position 14,105,266 of record OY754975.1, read on the forward strand.
TGTAACGATGTTATTTTTATTATACCCCTACCTCCTAAATTCCTAGGCAAATTGATTCGTTCAATCGCGGAATTAGGATGATGACAACGAAATTTAGTTAAACGCGTTCTAATTGTTCTTTCTAAACTATCTAAATCTGTTTTTGACCATTTAATGATTCCAAAAGAATATGTCAATATCGGTATTGCCCAAGTATTAATAGCTTTAGTTAAGTTTTTAGCTGACAGATTGCATTTTAATATTTTCGTAATTCTATCTTTAAATTTTATATTAATATCAAATTTTATTTTAGTGTGGTCTAATTTGTTAGACTGCGGATAACCTAGATATTTATAAACCTCCAACCCTTTCAAACTATCTATTTGAAAATTTCTTTGAATATCACCACCCATTTCTAGTATTTTACCCTTTTCGACATGTAAAGTTTTACATTTATCTAAACCGAAAGACATTCTAATATCATATGAAAATGCTTTTATTATCCTAATCATTTTTTCCAATTCTGAATCAGATTTAGCATATACTTTTATATCATCCATATATATTAAGTGCGAAATTTTAATATTAGACCGTGGATGACCGTTAATTTTTATTCCATACTTAGATTCATTTAACATTTTAGAAAGCGGATTATGAGCTAAACAAAACCAAAGTGGACTCAATGAATCTCCCTGAAAAATTCCGCGTTTAATTTTAATTCCTGGAATAGATATTTTATTAGAATTTAAATTTATTTTTAAATCTGTATTCCAGCCTAACATAATACATTTTAAAAAGTTTATTAAAATTGGGCTAATTTTGTATATTTCTAATATTTTTATAAGCCACGAGTGCGGTACACTATCAAAAGCTTTTTTATATATCCTACATGTAAATTACGATTTTTAGTTTTTTTTTCTTGTATTTATTATTTTATACATAACTAGTGAACACCCGGCAAACTTCGTATTGCCTGTATAATAAAAAATTGTCCTCCATAACCACCCGTCGCTTCAGACTCTTCAATACCTCCCATCCCTTCAGTACTTCCCGTCCCTTCAGTACCTTCCGTCCCTTCAGTACCTTCCGTCCCTTCAGTACCTCCCGTCCCTTCAGTACCTCCCTCAGTTACTCCCGTTCCTTCAGTTACTCCCGTCCCTTCAGTTACTCCCGTCCCTTCAGTTACTCCCGTCCCTTCAGTTACTCCCGTCCCTTCAGTTACTCCCGTCCCTTCATTACCTCCCGTCCCTTCAGTAGGTCCCGGTCATACGCTCGACAATTCATCAAAGTTTCATTGAAATTGATTGAACGGTTCCAAGGATAGTCCACCTTCATCGGTAAAATGACCTGATACCCGATGAAGAAGAAGAAGAAGAATTTTTTTTTAATCCAGAAACCATCCCGGGCATACACTCGACAATTCATCAAAGTTTCATTGAAATTGAATGAACGGTTCCCAGGATAGTCCACCTTCATAGGTAAAATGACCTGATACCCGATGAAGAAGAAGAAGAAGAAAATATTTTAAATTCAGATATCATCCCGGGCATACGATCGACAATTCACCAAAGTTTAATTGCAATCGGATGAACGGTTCCCAGTCTAGTCCACCTTCATAGGTAAAATGACCTAAAACTCGATGAAGAAGAAGTTAAAATTTTTTGATCCAGAAACCATCCCTGGTATATTCTCGACAGTTCACCAAAGTTTCATCGCAATCGGATGAGCGGTTTAGGAGCGCATTCAACACATACATAGATACATACAAGCATTCAAATTTATAATATAGACTAGTGAACACCCGGCAAACTTCGTATTGCCTGTATAATTAAAAATTGTCCTCCATAACCACCCGTCGCTTCAGACTCTTCAATACCTCCCATCCCTTCAGTACTTCCCGTCCCTTCAGTACCTTCCGTCCCTTCAGTACCTCCCGTCCCTTCAGTACCTCCCTCAGTTACTCCCGTTCCTTCAGTTACTCCCGTCCCTTCAGTTACTCCCGTCCCTTCAGTTACTCCCGTCCCTTCAGTTACTCCCGTCCCTTCAGTTACTCCCGTCCCTTCAGTTACTCCCGTCCCTTCAGTTACTCCCGTCCCTTCAGTTACTCCCGTCCCTTCAGTTACTCCCGTCCCTTCAATTACTCCCGTCCCTTCAGTTACTCCCGTCCCTTCAGTTACTCCCGTCCCTTCAGTTACTCCCGTCCCTTCAGTTACTCCCGTCCCTTCAGTTACTCCCGTCCCTTCAGTTACTCCCGTCCCTTCAGTTACTCCCGTCCCTTCAGTTACTCCCGTCCCTTCAGTTACTCCCGTCCCTTCATTACCTCCCGGTCATACGCTCGACAATTCATCAAAGTTTCATTGAAATTGATTGAACGGTTCCAAGGATAGTCCACCTTCATCGGTAAAATGACCTGATACCCGATGAAGAAGAAGAAGAAGATTTTTTTTAATCCAGAAACCATCCCGGTCATACGCTCGACAATTCACCAAAGTTTCATTGCAATCGGATGAACGGTTCTCAGGATAGTCCACCTTCATAGGTAAAATGACCTGATACCCGATGAAGAAGAAGAAGAAGAAAATATTTTAAATTCAGAAATCATCCCGGGCATACGATCGACAATTCACCAAAGTTTAATTGCAATCGGATGAACGGTTCCCAGGATAGTCCACCTTCATAGGTAAAATGACCTAAAACTCGATGAAGAAGAAGAAGAAGTTAAAATTTTTTGATCCAGAAACCATCCCGGGCATACTCTCGACAACTCACCAAAGTTTCATCGCAATCGGATGAACGGTTTAGGAGCGCATTCAACACATACATAGATACATAGATACATACAAACATTCAAATTTATAATATAGATAATAATTATCACTTTCTTGCACCCTGCACAAATGGAAAATTTATTTCCAAATGACAATTTCATCTAACTAACCAGTGTTTCCAGCCCAGAGAAGCAATATTTATGTGAAAAATGAATTTAAATCAATTTCGTTAAAAAAAACGTTTAAAACCGTCCAAAAGTAAGGTAGATCACGTGGAACCTTACGAGTGGTTTTAATACTAAAATATGAGACATTTTCGATGGATGATGATTTTAGCGACTTCGTCAAATATATATTTAGTAATTTTGTCAAATCAAATCTCACACAGAGTATTCAGCGATCTATACGAGATGCCGATAATTCGCTGAAATTTCAGAAGAATCATGACACCGAGCTGTCAGTGTTAGCTTGATTACATGTGTTTGTGTTGTTATGACAAAAAAACATCATAACGTCAGCATACACTCATAGAAAACTATCTATCTCTTTTCTTCGTACACAATAATGTGAAATTCTACGCCATCGACCTTAAGTTTGGTGTAGTATTTTGTATTTAGTTAGTGATGTCTCTGCAACGAAATTGCTAACTTAAGAATACTAAATACTCCAGTGAGGTTAGGAGTTAATATTTAGTTACCTAGGACTGTGCATTCGGGTCTAGACGTATAATTAGCTCATTTAATAATAATAGTAAACCTGTTACTTGCTGCCATTATTGTTACATCAAACAAAAAAATATATATATATATATATACAATTTTGAACTACTATTGACAACAAAAAGGCTATTGCTCAGCTGCCCAATACCAGGTATCCCTGGAGTGCTGCTGGTTTTCAGCAAAGCCTTGTGATATACAAAGTGAATCATAATAAATTGTTTAAAATGTTCCACTAAGTTAACACTGAAAATGTTAATATGTTATATATTGTTTACCTCGTGATGTCGTTTGAGATATCTCGGTATTCTGAACGGATGTGAAATGCAACCGCTAACAGTGCAATAAAGTCTTTTAGCATCTGGGTGTTGTTCCATAAAATGAGTTCGTAATGAATCCAATTGACGATAAACCTTACTACATACGACACATTTATATGCCATCCATGTCTTGGATATTTCTGTTTTTGACACTGTGTCATCTTCTGGATGTTCTTTCATTTCATGCGCTGCCCACCATATCTAGAATTCAACACAACAAATTGATAAGTCAATGAGACTGAGAATGGTAAAAATGGCTTTTTATTTCACTCTTAATGAATATCTTAAGTTGTTAACAGAGTTTTAAATCATATCAAATTAATTGATATGATTTTTAACTTTCAATATAACACGGGGACTATCCCTAGCATATTGGAGAGGAAAAACATTAACTGACAGCAAAACATAAAAAAGTGTCGATGAAATGGATGTGAACTGTTGTTGTGTATGTGTACCTTCCATTGTCTATTGTAATCTCTGTTATAAATGTTTTATTTTATATTTTTAATATTATTGCCAAATCTCTGTTTAGCGGGGCTAACACACACAGTTCGCATTCCATAGATGTGCGGTTCGAATCATGGGTAGATCTGCGGAGTTTGGACTGCGAACCAAAATATCGTACTAATTTCGATTAAAAATGTGACCACGGTTTGGAACACGATCGAATCTGTGATATGTTAGGTACACATTCGGAAATGTGCATGTAAACTATTTCCAGAGTTTGAACCGCGAGTTTGGACTGGCACGTGGACCATGAGCATTTTCAAAAGTTTTATCTGGTTCTTTTATTTTTCTTTTCAATATTTTGAAGACTTTTTTTTATTTAACTAACATTACGCGCACTTAGTGTAGATTATAAGTAAAGAAGACTATCAGCATAAAAAGTTAAAAACCATAATTAGGTATTTTTTTATGTTTCGGCAAGCTGAGGACACATTTAATTGAGCAATTAGTTGGTTTTTGTGTTATGTTTCTGTATTGTTTATGAACCTGTGTCAAATCTATGTAGAAAAATCCATGTATATTATATTGTCTATTCCAAAACAAATAAATAAAAAGTAATTTAAAAAACAGACTTAAAAAGTCAATGAAATTTAAAATAAAATCAAAAGAACGGAAAAATTATTGAATGCACTCACGCACACACAAATGAATTCAATTTCAAATTTTATAATGTTGAGAAATTCATACAGTTCAAAACAACAGTTTATGATATAAAAAAATATAATAATAATAATAAACACTTCCTTGAACCCTGCGCAAGTGGTGAGTTTATTGCCATATGGCAATTTCTATTTCACAATATTTGCAAAATATATTTTAACGTCCGTAATAGAAAAAAAACATTTACACAATATAAAATTACATCCAAATTCAAAAACAAAATTGTTTCACCGATAAACAATCCACAAACTGAAATACAGTACAATCTCGCTAATTCAGCACTTCACTATATAATGACACATCTATTTTTTGAAAAGTCAGTAAATTCATTTGTATTTTATAAATCTACAACTATGCACTAATATGTATTATGCCCAATTCAACCTCGACAAATTTACAATAGGTAAGATATCTGATAGTCAAGCAGCCATTATGGCACTGAATTATGAGCAGCCATTATGGCACATCGAATCAAAAATGGTTTGGGAATGCCTATCAAAACTCAATGAACTAGGCAAGAATAATAAGGTCTCCCTTGCTCTGGGTACCAGGGCATATGGGATTTGAAGGAAATAAGCGAGCTGACAGACTCACCAGGAATGGTGCAATAGGGCGCCTGATAGGACCAGAGCCATTATGTGGCCTAGGAAACTAATATTTCCAGACAGAAGTAAAGGAAATTATGGAGAAAGTGAAGCAAGTAGGGGGAGCGAAAAGATTCTAAGGGTCGAATTGCATTTGACCACCACAGTTAATAATAATAATATGTAAAACAAAACAAATAAAGACATTATTTGATTTAAATTATCGGAAAACTAAAATATGTTGATTTTTATCATTTCATTTAACCCTTTGAATGCGTAAATCGACTAAAGTCGCCTGAATTTTTTTCCCCTTTCGACACGTATATCGACTATAGTCCATGGCTTGTAAAAAACGTTACCTTTGGATGCAAAAAAATATAAAAAAAAATATATTTGAATAAAATTTTCCCCCCCCCCTCCCCCAAAATATAACGTGACAACTATTTTTTGGTGTATTAAATCGAAAAAATTGATTAAAAAAAATTAAAAGGAATTTTATAGAATGTTTTGTTTTTTATTAAAAATTTGCATTTTTCAGACCAAATTTTTTTTTTAACGCGTTTAAAGGGTTAAGAACAAACCTGACTTGAAATGAAAAAACTTTATCAGTCATTCACTTTGATTTTATGTGTCATTCACAGTGCCTAGTGACTGCCCTGCCAAATGGATGCGTACTCCTCCTAGCGTCCAATCAGCGAGCATCGATCTCTCTGGAATTCGACACTAGGGGGATATTTAACTGGACACACTACAATGCCAATCTCTTCTCTCTTTAGTAAATTTCTTACGTTTATTAGTTAGTGAACCCACGTACCTCAAAGAGAAATTCGCCCACTTATCCTCACATGGCCTTAACTTACGGTCCCAACATAATAGCACACTTACAATACCAATACACCACACCTCTACTTATACTTACTCGTTCACAGTTCATGCAGCTCGGATGTGGAATCTATTGCATATTGTAGTATCAGAGATGCCACTAATTTAATAGCATTCAAAAAGCATCTGAAGTCACACTTTCTATCCACATAAACACAAATTCAGGTCATTTTCCCTTTATCCCTCTTCCTTTCTCCTCTCCTATCCTCCATCCAATAAACATAGTGTATTTATCTGATGTATTTTTTATTATTCTTATTTTTGTTCTTATTTATACATATATTATTTTTTGTTTCTTATATTTACTTTGTATTTTTAATTTATGATTGATTTTATTTTATTATACGGCGCTGGCCGATTTACTAATGATATTAATAACAATTAAGCACTACAAATAATAACACTCAATTATTATTATTACCATTATACACTTCCTCAAAAGAATTAGCAGATCAATGCGTAAATTGTAAATTATTTAAAAGAGCAAAATAAAATGCAACAAACGCATCATCAAGCTTTCAATTGGGAATGGTTCACCCATCCAGATACTTAACATATCAAAGGATTAGGCTCTGAGGAGGTCTCTATACTACCTAACAACCCTACTGATTCCCGAATATTAACGTTTAATTATTTTTTCTATTTATTTATTATTATTATTTTTTTTTTCTATTTCTCTATTTGTATTCTTCTATCCCTGTTACTGTCTGTATTTACCATGGTGGTTGACTGGTAGAGATTGCCTGCGGGCAATAAGTCCGCCACGTTGTATAAAGCAATAAAAGTATTTTATTATTATTATTATTAATTTATATTCTATGTCTTGAATGTTGTAACAAAAATATAATATTTAATATTGTGAGTAATCTTTCATTTCTCTATACTCTATAATATTACAAAACCGGTACTTTTCATTTAAAGTATCTGAATGTAATTTGATCAATTCAATAATTGAATGAATTTAATTAATGTCTTTTCAAATAGGTTAACATCTGTGAGTGTTAATATATGCAGATTCAATTAGGTTCCAACCTAATTGAATCTTCATACACGGGATTCAAAACCTGAGTGAACCTTAATAATAATACACACTCATATTACTGTGACTCGACACACACTTATATGTATATTAACACACTCTTTAAGCAACTTAAAGATTGATTTCTCAACGACATATACCTAGATATGGAGTAATTTTTAAAAAATTCTGTAAAAAAGGATATTTTAAATATTTTTAGGGGAAGTTATGCTGAATTTTAAAATTGTGTAACGCTTTTCAATAACTAAAGCAAAGTATACATCATATTTGAGAAATCTGATTTTAAAATGCGATGTTTAGGTTTATATTATGCTCTCAATCCTAATTTTCTGCTAATCTGACATTCTTTTGTTTGCATTAGTGAGATTGTACTGCATATTAAAAAATATATACATAGGATATGAACCAATTTCCATAGCATAGTTATTTTAAAAATAAAATAATTATTACATTTGAATAAAATTAATTTGTCACTCACCTTATCGCTGAAAATGGTATCACAAGTTTTGCATTTGAAAAAGTGATGTTTATAAGTGGTGTAATGAACTTGACACTGATGTTCTTCACGATCCAGCTCGTGCCAAAACAACAGGGCACAATAGCGACACTTGAGTCCCAACTGAGGACTGGTACACTCCACAGACTTTAAAGTCTCCCAATGACTGCTCAAATGGATACGCGCATCCTCTCTAGATGGAAACTCTTCGTCGCACATTTGACATAAATATAAATTATCAAATAACACTCTCTCTGAATCATTATGCTTTACCAATTCTTGATGTGTTTGGCAATTTAGTAAACACGTACGGCAAACATAGTTAGGTGTGCCTTTTAACGCGTGCTGTTTCACAATGTGATCTGATAAATGAGTCAAGGAGGAAAATGTAACATTCGAAGAACACAATGAACACGATACAGAGGTTGAATCAAGGTTATATACTTCGCAGCTGAGAAAATTGTTGGCAGTAACGGTGGAAGAATTCATTTCGACAATATTATTCGTTGCATAGTCCATTTCTTGATCGGAGAAAATAATGAATTGCGCCAAAGTAACATCAAAGTCTTCTCTGCCGGACCATTTCTCTAGAAAAGTGTGAGGTGCAGCGTTGTATTCTGATGCTTGATCTACTTCGTCTTCCTGATCTTGCTTTTCGATGTTATCAATTTCCTTGTAGTCTTCCGCTAAATCTTCTGTTTCTTCGTCGCTGATAACTTCTTTTTTCACTTCTGGCAATATACTTTCTTGGGATTCTTTACCATTCGATCCTTCATTTGGATGGTAAAAGTTGGTATCCGGAGGAATACCATCTTCATTCTCTGCTGATTGGGTAAATGTGCTGATATTAGCTCCGAGAACTGTGAACCCTAAGTTTTTACCATTCACTAAACATGATAATGTTTTTAAAGAAAATTTGTGATGATAAAGAAAGTGTCTCAAAAAGTCGCTACTCTGAAGGTTTTCTTTGGTGCACAGTAAACAAGAAAAGTTCCAAGAATTGGGATAAGCCAACGACCATAATTCGTCCTTGTCTATATTTTGATTTATGGTAACAGAATGCTTTGTATAAAGATGCTTTTTAAATAGTTCTCCGATTGGCAATACGAGACTGCACATTCTACAGTGTGCCAACTGATGAAAATTGTTGAAGTGATTCCTTAAACTCAATTCATCCATGAAGTTATCAGGACACTGAGAACACCGCAACGGAAGATGACACTCCCAATGCTTGTTCCATGATTGCTTATCAGGCAGTAAATATCTGAAATAACACACAATTATATCTGTGTTACATTTATATTTTATATTTGAATTCTGAACAGTTAAAATAAGTACATAATTTAATAATTGCATATCTTCCTTAAAACACCCTGTGCGAGTGGTGAATTTATTGCCAAATAGTAATTTCTTCCAACTAACCAGTGTTTACAGTCTAGAGAGACAAAATTTGCATGAAAAATTAACCAAGTTACTCTCACGTATACCCTTTTGTAAAAGGTTACTTAGTTATTTAAATGGACTATTATACTAGGAAATATTACTTAATTTTTTTTTCAAAAACACTATCAATAAGTAGGTATGTTTATCAATAGTTTTTTTCAAATATGGCTGATAAACATTACGATTGATAAATACACATTAGAAATAATGTATAAAAATATGAAATAGTTTTGTCCAATACAACTGATAAATAAACATTACGATTCATAAATAAAAATTAGAAACATTAGAATGTATAAAAATATGAAATATAAATGCACCTGCAAGTTCCACAAAAAGGTTTGTTATGATTAAGAACGTAGTGCATAATTAACTTATTTTTGTTCAAGAAACATTCGAAGCATAGAATGCAAGATATTGGTCCAGTTTGGTTAATAGATTTTGCATCCAGCCATACATCTAATAAAGGCTCATCCAACCTTATAGGGGGCAGTATGTACGAAATAAACATATGTGTAAAAGTTCCACCATTTGTAATACAGTCAGTGTCAGCGTATGATCTTGCATGTTCTGTATCAATTTTGTCATGGATGACCTCTGTTTTTTTCCATAACTTTTTCTTTTCATATATTTTATTAAATAGAGGTTGAGTTTTTAACAGCAAACTAGAATTATCAACTTCTGATAAAATATCACGATTTTTGTCTTCCGTTAGTAATGAAAGCGGTTCATTATCTGAATCCTCAGATTCTATAGGCGGATTTTGTTCTGTCATAGTAATAAGATACTAGACCAACTTAAACATAAATATCCACACTTATCGCTGAGAAATGACAATAACTAAAATGATTTAGCTTCATTATAGTATTTTAAAACAATAATCAATATACTTCAAAAACTAACATAACAATCGAAAACAATTAATACTTTCATTTTATATCGAAAATTCACGGTAATCCAACAAACAGCTGTCAAATTTGCGTCATAGACAATATCAGAAGTTTATTTTTTTAAAAATCGATAATTGAGGTTGCTTTTTTCTATGTAACGGATAGTTTTTCAATTACTATTCGATTAATTGTAATGTCATGAATGTAAAGAAAAAACATGAAAATATAATATTATGATATAGTTCTATTTATAGTGATATTTACATAATAAATGTATTATTTTCGCCAAATATCTTGAACAAGCTTCCGGTTGCGTTCAAGATATCCGGTTGAGAGAGAAAGACAAAAAAATAAAAGCATATCATCATGGTACGGTAGCCAGCGATAAGTATGCATTAAGCACAACACAACTTTTAACCGAGAAGGGGGGCGATTTGCACGTAAACCAACGAAGCAAAAAGACACATAAAAAAGACTGGATGCTCTTTCAAGATGTTTGGCGAAAAGTATACAACCTTTGGTGGTAAGGGGGCGGCGAAACAATTAACCATATTATCGCCAAAATTCTGAGTATAAAATTTTGTAGGACTATACAGACGGTGGCCAAATTAATACAATCAAAGGAAAAAAATGCAAAAATAATTGTATTTTTAGCTGTTATCCAGCAAAATCGAATCACATCAGTATATTTTTAATTGTGGCAACTCCCTTCATTATTGTTATCGTACTTGCAACACTTTTTAAGCATCAACATGAAGTTTGTCACATACAAGATACGATAATGTCAGTTTAGTATTGGTCTTCACAGAGTGTGCGGGTGTTAATGGAATATTTTGCCCATTGATTATGTGTTTATTTGAGACAGTGTTTGAGTGTTTCTTACATTTTTTTTTAAATAACAGGTAAACCTAATATTTATTACTAAATATTTATCACAATTATACTACTTATCAAATTATTACGATTTTGATAAATTATTTTCTAAATGTATGCTGAATTTCAGAATTTTTTGGTTTATTTTAGAAATGGGAAGATCTTGTGACCTCACTCCAAGAAAAAAATCTAAAATTGCAACCCTTCTTGGTCACTGTGAATACAGTCAACGAGAAATTGCCACACTTACCAATGTTTCTCAATATTCTGTGCACAAAATAAGTAGGCAAATGAAAGGAAATGTACCCCTTGAACCATCTCGAATAGGAAAATGTGGACGAAAGCGCATTACTACTCCGCGAACAGAAAGAAAAATCAGAAATGTTGCTCTAGAAAATAGACAGAAGCCTCGAAAAGTAATAAAATCTATTTTGCAGACCACAGGAGTCAATATATCTGATCGTACATTGAGACGAAGATTGGTGGAAATGGACCTCAAATGTTATCGCCCAGTGAAAAAGCCAAAACTAACACCTGAAATGCGTAAAAAGCGACTAGAATGGGCACTAAAACACCAAAATTGGAACGAAGACGATTGGAGCAAGGTATTAGAATGTAAAATAAGTTTTTATGAAACTTTCTGTATTAAATAAAATTGACTAGTGAAAACTTCTCGTGTTCTTTCAGGTTTGTTTTTCTGATGAATCCTCAATCCAAATACTGCAGGACAAAACTCAATATGTGAGAAGAAGGCCAGGTGAAAAATATAATGAGGAATGTGTGGTCCAAAGAGTGAAGCACCCTCAGTCAATAATGATCTGGTCAGTGATTAGTGGGATGGGTATGGGAAGGCTGTATATTGTGAATGGCACAATGCGCCAGGACCAGTATATATAAGTTTTAAAAGGGAGACTAAAGCCTCAAGTGGCCGAATGGTTTCCAAATGGAAAATATGTATTTATGCATGATTCTGCACCCTGCCACAAAGCGAAAACCGTTACTAAATTTCTAGAAGGAGAAAAAATAAAGGTATTAGATTGGCCAGGAAATTCACCGGATCTAAATCCAATTGAAAACGTTTGGGAGGCTCTGAAAAGGGCAATTGTAAAAAAAGGTGTCATCACCAACAAAAGACAACTAATAGAAAACATAATTGAGGCATGGCACAACACACCAGAATTAAAAAATATCTCAATTAAATGTATCTCCAGCATGCCCAGAAGAATATCAGCAGTAATTAAAGCTAAGGGAGGATTTACTAAATATTGATCATTTTACCATAAAACGTATTTTATTATCAATAAACTATTATATATTCATAGTAAATGCATTTTATTTTATAAAAATATATTAAATCTCCCATAATATTCTAGAAAGATCGAAATAAAATAAAAAAATAATAATTTTCAATTATTCGAAGTCTAAAAACTGCTATAAATTCATTTGATTGTATTAATTTGGCCACCGTCTGTATTTTTCTATATATTATTTGAAATTGTAAGCTCTGTAACTTGAGCGGATCAAACGCTATAAGGGGGAGACGGACACACATACACAGACACACTAAGTGTTCTACTCTGAATTCTGAGTAAATCCATATAAACAGAACAATATGCTGCAAGGCCTCTAAGTTGGTGTTTTTTGATTTCACAGTTCAAAAAACCGTGAAAAATATAGATCTGGCATACAAATCTCGCGAATCTTGGCTTAAAACTATGTCGATATGTTAAAAGAAATTAATTCTCTTGAACAAATCGACAGTTGGAAAATTGATTTTGGTATGTATTAAATATTGACTCGACACATTACCGTTTCACCCGATTAGAATTCAATCGAGAGAACTGTTTCTACGATGTACACCGGACGTGGCCAACTATACCCAAATACCCACCCCGCAACTCTCGCACATTCCCCCGCAGGTAAGTACGAAAAGTTTCATAGTAAAGTCACCTAACAATCTATCTATTCATTATTATATGGTCTTTGCAAAAAACTTAAACATTTTGTTAAGGAGTCGTGTCGTAAATGGATAGAAGATGGAAGATCACTGAAAAAAAATTGGTACATTAGATGTTGGGTCATCGAATAAAAAAATCAACTATTAAATGTACTTGATGTCAGACAACTTTACATACGAACAATAGTTTCACATTTCAACAAAGATAGAAGTACAAATAATACTACGGGGCAAAACGTATACGTATACGTATACGTATTGGCTTATGAATAAGGTCATACAGGGATCGGAAACAGCACTAACACACATTTTAACTTACATAAATTTGCACACATATATATTGAACATCTAAATTATCTTACAAATCCAGTAAAAACATATTTTTTTAGTTATGTGATCTTAATAATATACCCTCAATATCTAACCTTTGACTAAATGCTTTATGAGTTCTACCTCAGAACAGGCATTCAGCCTAGTGAGATAGTAAAATTTCAATATTTTAATTATGTATACTTTTTATGAAATGTACTGTATTGAAATATGTAAAAAAAATATTCATATTAAAAACACAATTATGCACCTTTAAAATTGGACCAGATGTCAAGTTAGTTGGTGTACGTGATCGTTTTGGAGGTTCATTTAAATTATTCGAGAGAAATGTGACACTTAGTTCGCCTGCTGAAGTAAATATTACTGAAATAAATAAACGAAATTTACTTCAACTATATCATGAGATAAATGGACACCAGAACAAACGACATGTAAAAACGATGATCTTAAAAAACATTAACATCGATGTGGAAATGGATTCTGAATGCTATTTAGGTTATTGTATTTATGGCAAAACTCACAAACGTCCCTTTGGTACTAGGAATAGAGCCAGTAATCCTGGAGATCTTATTCACACATACATATGTAATATGTATGAGGTCTATTTCAAAGTTGTGTCTGGCTACCATTATTATGTACTCTTCGAAGATGACTACTCCAGATTTCTTAGTATTCATTTTATGAAAGAAAAATATAAAGTTTTTTTATAAATGAAGTCAATTTATATCTGACTAGTTGCATGTAACACATGAGATACAACTATCGATAGCGATAGTATTTATAGTTGAAGAATAAGTATCAAACTATAAACCCATAAATCCAAATTATTGAATATTTTTAGATATTTTGTTTTCTATACAACACATGTAGGTATGTATGTCAAGATATGATAGTATGGAGGTCAGTCCTTTTTTCCTACCCGGAATATGAAAACAGCATGATGGTATAAGAATAATAATAATAAGTTTTTTATTCCAGTCTGTATGTATGTATGTATGTTTAGATAGTAAGTATCAAACTATTAAGTCTCCTTAGATATTGTGTATAGGCGACTGCCATACAAATTGTATGAAGCGATGTCATCACTAAATTCAATTTTTATAACAAGTTGCATGTAACACATGAGATCCAACTGTCGATAGCCATAGTATGTATGTATAGTTGAAGAATAAGTACCAAACTATAAACCCATAAATCCAAATTATTGAAAATATTAGGATCTTTTATTTTCTATACAACACATGTAGGTATTTATGTCAAGATAGGACAGTATAGAGGTCAGTCCTGTTTTCTACCCAGAATATGAAAACAGCATGATGGTATGTATGTATGTTTGGAGATTTAAGTATCAAACTATTAAGTCTTCTTACATATTGTGTATAGGCGACTGCCATACAAATTGTATGAAGCGATGTCGTCACTAAATTCAATTTTTATAAAAATTGTTAAAAAAATTTGAAATTTACTTCTACAATTGTAATATTTTTTATAGAAAATTAAATTATCTAGTAGGGGTGTTTTGGATTTTTTCGATATTTTTAAAAAAATGAAAATATAGGCAGTTAAACTCATAAATTTATAATAAAAAAAATATTTTTCTTAATAAAAATGTTTGAGAAACCTTGGAATTTTTTTGAAAAATAAATTTGACATTTTGTATTTTTCTATGTTTATACCAATTTTCAGCGTTCTAGCTTTTATGGTTTCTAAGATATATGGAAAAATAAACAAAAATTTCAAAAGTTGATAACCCCTGACTGAAACAAAAATTCACAATTCTGAGTATAAAAGTTTTGTAGGCCTATAATTGTTTATATATTCTGAAATTTTGGGCTCTGTAAATTGAGCGGATCAAAAGTTATAAGGGACACACACACACACACACAGACACACACACACACACACACAGACACACGAAATGTTCTACTCCGAATTCTGAGTAAATCCGTGTATGGAACATATATGCTGCGAAGCCTCTAAGTTGGTGTTTTTTGACTTCAAAGTTGGAAAAGCCGTGAAAAAAGTAGACCTCTCCATACAATTCTCGCGTATTCTGGCTTGATACATTGTCGATATGTTAAGAGAACAAAGTTCTCCTGAACAAATCGGCAGTTGGATAATTATAACTCAATAAATGAAAATTTGGGCTCTATAAATTGAGCGGATCAAAAGTTATAAGGGGGGACGGACACACACACACACACACAAAACTCACATAAAATATTCTACTCCGAATTCTGAGTAAATCCATGTATGGGAACATATATGCTGGAGGCCTCTAGTTGGTGTTATTAGCATGCAAAAAGTCCACTACGCCATACAAAATGTTCCTTCGTACACACTTCTTGGCTTAATAATGTCGATTCATTCAGAGAATTGAATTCTCATGAACGAATCGACAGTTGGAAAATTGAATTTAGTGACGACATCGCTTCATACAATTTGTATGGCAGTAGCCTATACACAATATCTACTATACACAATATCTTTGATACTTCATCTCCAAACATACATACATACCATCATACTGTTATCATATTCTGTGTAGGAAAAAAGGACTGACCACCATATTATCCTATCTTGACATACATACCTACATGTGTTGTATAAAAAACAAAATATATTAAAATATTCAATAATTTGGATTTATGGGTTTCTACTTTGGTACTTATTCTTCAACTATACATACTATCGCTATCGACAGTTGGATCTCATGTGTTACATGCAACTAGTTATTATAATTAACTAGATGTCATAGTTAGCAAATTTTGTATGAATCGAAGTGAGGAATTTTTCCGGGGGATTTTTGATGTTTTGGTGAGCAGACCACATCGTTTTTTATAGAGAATAACGACTAATGTGAATCGTTTTCGGATTTACTTGTTAAAACGAGTGGGTTGTGGCCAACACTAAACTTTCCACACCATAGTAAGCATTTATTTTTTCTTCTTCAAATGTTGACAATCTCAATATGCTTATGTTATATGAAATATTTTATTCATTCTAAAATTTACTAAATTTTCTAACGATAGTATATTTTTATGTTAAGATAGACAAACTATTAATGCAGTATGGTGAAGAATGCTTATGTTGTATGAAATATTTTAATAAAAGCAGATAAATTTTGTTTTAAAGAACGCGAGAGCATTTTGACAATTTTGACACGTGATATCATATGAAGAAATTTATGATATCTATGAAAAGCTAATCAGTTCTAAGTTCAAGCTATTAATATTCTTATATCAATATGATACATATAAGTTTCATATAAAAATCCATTAAATAAAATATAATTTTTGAAATCGTTGAATATTTTTCTTTTAACATTGACCAACTTTGAATACAATTTTATGAAGATTCTTGGTGTTGTATAAATAGTTGAAACCAAATTAAAATATCTCTTATTTCCAGGTCGTGAGAGCATTTTTTCAGTTTTAATAGATGACTTAACACATATTATATCAATATGAAGTCAATCGGACTTATAGTTTGGGCTGCAGAGAGGACACAAAAAAAAACAACATAAATGATAAAATCATAGAGAAGAAATTAACGGTTGTCTATGGAAAACTATTCAGCTCTAGGTCTATGCACTTTACACATATGAAGTCAATCGGACTAATAGTTCGGGCTGTAGAGAGGACACAAAAAATATAAATGCTACGGCGTATACGCCATACACACAGACACATCACGACGAAACTCATAGTGTGCATTCTCTACATGAGACCCATTGAGAAATTGATGTAAAAAAATACGCTTAAATTTTGCGAAATCATGACTCTCCCCTATTCCATAGTGTGGAGAGTAAAAACACTTTGTTCATTAAGATTTAGAGAACTTTTATCTAGGATGTGTTGAAATGTAAGGAAAACTGAAATATGTTGCCAACCAAACGTCAAAAGCGCGATATTCCATGACTCTCTTTTTGCACGGAGTACTACATCTAGTATATTATAATAAAAATCTATGGTCCCACTATAGTAGAACCGTAAATAAATAAATAAATTCAGTTTCAATTGAAAAACTGGTCTTGTTATATCGCCATGTATGTTTACGATATCCCTGACTTGTCTGTTTTGTCTCTGGTCTCGTAACTCAAGCTAAACAAAAGGTTGTCCGAGTTAATTTAATTATTTTATTTTGCAATGTTATGAGATGGAAATATCGTGGTCATATACTACATTATATTAATGGTTTAGTGATCGTATAAACGGTTAGTTTCATATTCTGACGTCGTTATACATAATGATAGAATCTGTGAGTCGCGGTGTAGGGGTGGCCATTGGCAAATCTGTGGTTTGGCATTTGTGCATAATCTTTGTAATCAAGGAAATTCTCGTTTTGACAAAACGGTAGACGTCGTAAAAATCGCGTTAATTGACGTGTTTATAAACATTTCAGAGTTGGAGGTGAGAGTGAAACTAGGCCGTCACCTTTCATGTAGTGCCGCGAGTTGTGATGGCCCAGAATCAAGGCGAGGTCCGCGTCAGCGGTCCTAACCAGCCCCCGAAGGATATCTACGCTCGACTGCCAGATATGCGGGGACCTGGAACGGTGGTCGGTGCAGAGGAAGCCAGTCCCGGTGGAGAGGAACTACGCTGGATGCCGGCCCAAGCGAGTGACCGAGACCTGGTCATGTACTTAAGAGCAGCGCGCTCAATGGCAGCCTTTGCTGGGATGTGCGACGGTGGCTCTCCAGATGACGGCTGTGTGGCCGCTAGTCGAGATGACACTACCATCAATGCATTAGATATTTTACACGATTCCGGTTATGATCCAGGCAGAGCTTTACAAGCCTTAGTGAAGTGTCCAGTTCCCAAAGGCATAGACAAAAAATGGTCTGAGGAAGAAACCAAACGTTTTGTCAAAGGCATCAGACAGTTTGGAAAGAATTTTTTTAGAATTCGGAAAGATCTGCTACCCCATAAAGACACTTCGGAACTTGTAGAGTTTTATTACTTGTGGAAGAAGACTCCCGGTGCTAGCAATAATAGACCTCACAGACGACGACGACAGGGCGGAGGCTCCCTGAGACGCATAAGGAACACTCGAGCAGCACGAGGTGGAGCAAGGGAACCTCCCGAAGTGCCTCCTCAGGATGCAAGACCTTCTCCCACTCCACAGAAGGAACTTGGAGAGAATAGTTCTGTCACTGAAGATGATAACTCTGAGGATGATAGTGATTCACGTGACGCAGGTGACCTTAATAAATCTTCATGTTTAGAAAGCCCTGATGGATCTCCTGCTAGAATGAGAACTAGAAATAAAGCCAAGGAACAGACCACCCCTAATTCTAAACGAAATAGTGACCAAGACGATGTCAAAACTAAAGTCAAAACTCCTAAAACTCCAAGTGGCACCGATAAATTACAAAACAATAGTTCTACTGAAAAAGATAAGAAAAAGAATTCTGTCAATGGTAAAGTAGATGTAAGTAAAGTTAAGAAACGCATTCCCGATGATACTGAAATGGACGTTTTAGGTGAAAATGATGTTGGTCTTTTTAAGAAAAAACGTGTAGACCGTTCAGACAGTCCAACAGAAAGTTTGACAAATGACAGCGGCTCCGGTTCCGCTGTCGATGAGACTGAAAATAATGAGTTGGAAACTGAAATTCCTGAGTTTGCCTTAGCAAAAGGTGATGACACTGAAAAAGTTGACTCTCTTTCTAAATTGGAAAATGGCAATCATAAAAAAGGAGACAATTTTGAAAATAGTGTGTCACCTGAAGAAAAATTAGAATTTATGCACCATTCAGATGTCGAAGGAGTTCCTAGACATGATTTTATATTTGATAAGGAAGAAAAATCACCAATGGATGAAATCAAAACTGATCCATTGTCTGATGAATTTATTGTTGATGTGAAAGATAACTATAAAACATTGGAAACAAATAAACCATGTACCGAACATAAAATGGAACTTATTATACCAAAAGTAACACCGCTAAGCCTAGAAACTTTAGACAAAGTGAAAATAAAAGAAGAAGTGGATCATGATGAATCCACTGGATGCATGATAAATAATTATAATACTGATCCGTTGACTCATATTTACCACCCGCAGTCAGTTAATTCCCAAGATAAAAACGCAATGCTGGACATGCCACCAAATTACAATCCCGATGTTGGTGTTTTCAATCCAAATGTTAATATTAAAATAGAAAATAATTTAGGGAATCAACATTATGGTAACATGAAAGAAAATATCTTAAAACCTGGAAAAGATTATCCTGGGGCGATGAGCCCTTATGGATATAGTGCAGGAGGGTTATTATCAGAGCAAAACAAAATGATTCCTAATACTCTGAGTACGGTTATAAAGTTGGAACCCCGTGATGATTCATCTGATGTTAAAATACCAAATCAAACAGAAACTGTTTATACAGCCACTGTCACTAACGATATGAATGAAGCATCAAATGGAAGAATCCCCAGTCCTAATTTACAACTTGGAACAACACCTCCAGTTCAAGGATCATTGATAAATCATTCAAATCTCAGTGTAAGAAGTAATTCTGAAAATTCTCCTGCTGGAATATGTCAAGAGACTGATCCTAATACTGTCAAAGATTTGAATTCGTCCGAAGTCAAACCGCCAGATTTGTCAGGAAAGAAAATTGATATGTCCGGGAACAGTTCGAGAGGCCCACCAGTGTCTTTATCATCTCGTCCTGAGGGTACTCAAGTTCGTCTCTCTCACGGAATTGAAGGATCTTCTATAGCTCCAGGGTTAGTTCAAAATATACCTCCTATCACCATGCCTCAACCATTGCCTGGTTTGCTTCAACCTAACCCATTGGTTTCTATAGGAGGACCACCACCAGTTGTTTCGCCGTATGGTTATATTCCAAATTCTGTTTATGGACATCAAGGTCCTCCTACGCATCCTGGTATTGATAAAATGCAAGGAAGTAACATAGGACCTTTACTACCACCGATGGTATCGTCACATAGCAGCTTGCCATCATTAAGATCATCTCCGAGTCTATCACATTCGTCTTCCATAGATATGCAAATTCCTCAAGACTTAAAAATTAAATTGGAAGTTTCTGATCCTATCAGTAGTATTGGTTCACAAATTTCTCCAGGCTCTAATCAAAACTTATCAGATCCGTTACAATCTTTAAAAGAAGTAAAAGTACCTGGATATACTGGGAATGCTGGTGCATTATCACTCAACACTCACAGTGCGGAAAATCTATCTTCTAGTGAACCCGCCGGAAGTCGCCCTCCCAGCAGACCACATAGCAATAGTAGTTCATTGCCTGGAACATTTTTGGGACCCAGAATAGATAACATCAAGAAAGAACCTGATTTTACCAATACAAATCAAAACATTCCATCTCAGGGTAGTATGGATGCTCCATTAGCTACAGCTCCGATCAAAAGTCCACACACTCCGACACCAATTAAAATGCAGCTCTCAGGATTACATGTTAATCCAAATCCTTTATCAACTACTCCTCCTTTCTCGAGACAACTTACCAGTCCTTCACAATCCAGACAAATATCATCTTCACCACTTTCTCAACCTCCCGTTTCTCATTCCGCTTTGAATTTAATGAATCCCACACCTTTATCTTTACCTACAACCATACCGGGACCTGTTATGCATTCATCTCAACAAGGTCCTCATCCTCATTCATTTCCTTCTCCATTGCATCATCCTCACTTATTACATCACACATTATTTGCGGCAGCGGCTGCGGCTCATGCCATGCATCCGTACTATCCACATCCTCATCCTGGCTATGCTATGCCATATCCTTACCCGTACGGTCCTATACCTCAACCTCATCCCATTCCTCCTATGCACAACCCTCCTGTTAGTACACCCGGCCGGCACGAATCTCCCCTGTCATTGAATAAACCATCTTCCATCGAATCTACCACTATGATGACCTCACATCACAGTTCAAGTTCTTCCGTTACTACTAGATCTTTGAGAGAAATATCTGAAACAACTGAAGACTTAAGAAACCCGAGTGGTGCAACTGAGCGTCATCAAATGCATGAAACTACATTGACGCAACATCAATCGACAAGCCACCATAGTTCAGTTCATGCCAGTACTGAAAAACATCCTACTCAAGGAGCTAATCATTCACTTACAATTTCACATTCAACGTCGAGTAGTTCATCTCAATCCATTCAGCATAAGATAAATACGCAGCAGAAGCCTGTACATACAAGTTCTCCTCACAGTCATTTATCAGCGAGTGTATCACAGACAACAAGTACATCTTCCAGTATTAATATGGCAAATTCACAAACCCATCACCATTCACATCACCATTCGCATCATCATGAAAGGCTTTCTCCGGCTGATCAAATGTTAATGCGACATCATCCAAAACTCTTAACAGCCAATCCCGGTAACTCGCATCATTTGATGATACAACCTCCTACTCTGGGACATCATATGCCATTAGGAATGCCTCCGGGACCTGGAACCAGTTCCTTAGAGAGTTTGAGAATGCATGCACAAGCAGCGGCTGGCTTACAGCCACATCCGAAACCTGGTTCACCGCATCCTTTGCCCATGGGACACCCATTACATCGACAAGGACGTCCTTTGACAGAAGAGGGATTAGAAGGACCTATACTTAAATTGGAGACCCCACCTCAACAGCCCGAGGAAGAAGATATTCCCAGTCCAGTACATATTATTACTCATGGTCCATCACCTGAACCTAAAATTGAAGACACAGAATGTCACCGAACTCAATCTGCTATTTTCTTGCGTCATTGGAATCGAGGAGATTATAATTCTTGTACTCGAACTGATTTACTTTTCAAACCTGTGCCTGATTCCAAACTCGCTAGAAAACGAGAAGAACGTGTTCGGAAACAAGCAGAGAGAGAACGAGAAGAAAGAGAAAAAATTGCTCAACAAGCCCACGCTAGAAAAATATCTACACCAGAAAAACCAGACACTAAACCTCCATCAAGAGGTGCATTAGAGACTGTTCCTTCTCCTTATGACAGATTTCCTCGACAAGGTTATCCAGATACTCCCGCTTTGAGGCAGTTATCTGAATATGCCAGGCCGCATGCTGGATTTAGTCCGGGTAATATGCCCCGACATTGTATGGATCCCATGTTGCAGTATCAGCTCAGCTCCATGTACGGACCTGGAGGTGCTCGTGAAAGACTCGAACTGGAACATTTAGAGCGGGAAAAGAGAGACAGGGAAATAAGAGAATTGAGAGAGAGAGAATTAAATGACCGTCTTAAGGAAGAATTATTGAAGAATAGCAATGTAGGTGCCAGAATGGACCCCCACTGGTTAGAGATGCATCGTCGTTACGGTGTCCCTCCACCTCAGGGAGGAATACCGTTGCACCAATTGGGACTGTATGGAGCGGGACCTGGTCAGGCTGCACTCTCACAACTGGAGAGAGATCGGCTGGAGAGATTGGGGATACCTCCACCAGGGGGACCTCCACCCCCACCACCGCAACATCCACATCACCCGCATCACCAGTTGGAAGCTGCCGAGAGATTAGCACTGGCCACAGACCCCATGGTTCGTCTGCAGATGGCTGGTATTAGCCCCGAGTATCATGCGCATACCCACGCGCATACTCACGCTCATTCCCACACGCACCTACACCTACATCCCGGTCAACAAGCAGCGGCGGCAGCTGCAGCGGCCGCAGCAGCACAGCAGGAGGGCTGGGAGCGTCGCCTGGCGCACCCAGAGCTGTTGGCGCGACCCTACGCAGAGCAACTGGCGCAGCAAGCTGCCGCACATGACCTCCAAAGACATTTACTTATGGAACGCCATCACCATCCGCATCCCCATCCCCATGCTCTCGGGGGCGGGCCCCCACAGCACAATCCCGATGATTACCTGCGACACCAGCAGAGAGAGCGAGAGCTAAAGGTGCGGGTGTTAGAAGAAGCGGCCCGCGCCACTAGACCCTGAACTTCAAACACTTAGTCTTATTATATAAGTTCAATTTGACCAGACATTGCAGTCTATATCTTGAAACATCTCATTGATAATATTGGTATAAGTTTTATATTATAACACATAAAAGTATTTTTCAATCCTAACAACTTTTACAACCAATAAAAAAGTGAGATAAAATAATACAATACCCATAAAAATGAAGGTATATATATTAAAACAATGTAGAGTTTACTGACAAATAGATGACTTCAAGATATTTACTGTTTAAGAATTGTTCAAAGTCAAATTCAACTTTATTTCCATATTTAGTATAAATGCGATACATTGTAAATAATACTTTGATAAGAAATAGTACTGTAATGCAATATTTGTACATTTTTTCGGAGTTTATTTAAATTTTGTGCGTATAGTTTTTAATGTATTTAAGTACAACATGTAATTTTGTTAGGAGACTTTTCCTTTTTCTAATGTACCTAGTTTAATAGTAAAAATCGGTGTATTTATTTTAATTATTTAATTTTTGAACATTATGTGTGTATTTTTGTAGAAGGGTTACTTTGATCTGCTTTTATAATTAGACGTGTTATATAATATTGTATATAAATAATTTTCGAGTAATTTGTCCCTAGGATATAACGGATCATATAAATATATTATTTTTGACTTGGATGAAAATGTTGCGAGGTTTTTATATAATAAAATTAATCATATAAGATTTAAGAGAGCGTAAAATATTTATGTATATTTTAAAAGAGCTTTCACAATTGAATTATTATCCTTATTGAGTGTAGATTTTTTAGAAACATGATAGTTAATTTTGTTCAGTCTCCCAAACTAATTTGATTATAGAAATGTATCTATTTTTCCTTGTGACAACATGTTAAAAATCAAGATTCTATTTATCTTGGACATTTTTTGAATATTCTAAACTATACATTAAGATTTTTTGCATACATTTCAATGTTTTACTATAGTTTATTCATCCAAATGTAGATCTTTATATGGAGCTATGTAAAAAATATTTAGCTCTTTAATTCCATTATATTTTTGACAAAAAAAAAACATTATTGGTATCCATTTGATTAGGACATATTATTCAACAATTGAATGTTTAATATTTATGTTCTCCAATTCAAATTGAATTGTTTTATTCATTATTATGTCCTATTCTGATTTGTTTCTAAGTACGAAAACGTCTAATTCAACGGGCGACTGTGGATAAAAGAATTTTATCAGCGCAGTGTGACGTTATGACTCTCGTATAAATGCAGTCAACTTTTTGATATTTCGCATATACTAAAATTCGGATGGAATAATTTAGACGAATCAGAATAGAACATATTGTCATATATTATGTAATTTTATAAACATTTCATAAAAAGACCAATAATTTTTATAATATAACTTAACAGTGATTTGTAATTAAAAACAATACTAATAATTATAATACAGATAGGTACATTTCAAATTTATATCTCAATAAAAAACTTAACAATTTGTAGCAATTTATTTTATTCTTTTAATGCAGTATAAGAAAATCTGAAGTAGTTTTTAAATTCACATTTTTATCAACACTTCATATCTATTGGCCTTCGTGGCTCAGTTGGTTAGGTATTTGACTGCTGATCCAAAGGTCCCGGGCTCGATTCCCGGTGGAGACACAGTTTTTAATTGTGTTTTCAGTTTGGATCTATGAGAAGATTAATATCGTAAGTTTCCAGAATGTGGCAAATTGTTATTGGGTGCGTGTTTAATTAATATTTGACATAGTACAGCTGTTAGTTGCCCGAGAAGCAATATTAAATAAATATTAGTTTACTTATTACCTTATATATATATATATATATATATATATATATATATATATATATATATATATATATATATATATATATATATATATATATATTTTTTTTTTTTTTTTTTCTTTAAAAAAACCCTTATACCTATTATGGTAGAGAAATTTATAATGACTAAGTATTCTTCAAACTGATAATGTATTGTTTACATTTTTTTTAGTTTTACAAGAAAAAATGGATGAATACAATCAAGCAATCATTTTTTAATTTCTCAGTCAATCTTACTAGACAACTATAGGTAACATAAATAGAGAATTATCTCAATTAAAAAAATCTAACAGATAACACAACTTAAAAAAGTAACTTTACATGAAGTATATTATAAGTATTAAATATTTTGCCACTGTCAAAAGTTTGAATCTTACTTTATCATATCTTTATAAATTATTTCATTTCCTACAATATATTTTTGTTTGTTTATGTGTTAAGATTGTAGGTGACTAAACATTTTCATTATTTACTAGTTTTTTTTTACAATAGTGTGACAGTATGTTTTCGAGGTTTACAAATTTTATGAATATTCAAACTAAATAATTTCTTTGTATCCTTGTAATGAAGTTTATTTTTTCATAGAGACACATACATACTTGTAAATAGGTGACATTCTGAAAATGGTCTTACTGATTTTATGAACAATAATAACTCTTCAAATTTTACGACCCAAATAATGCATTTCATGTGTGTAAAATTTTTATGTGAACTATAAATAAAAACTATAATTTATTTGAAAGCCTTTTGTTTTCTATCAGTACATTGTGTTTTTATACATTTGTTAACATTTTTTTTTTTTTTAATTTTTTTTTTTTTGCGGGTGGCAGTTCTTAGGAGAACACACTTAGGCCGGTTGGCCCTTTGTGATACCACAAGTAGAAGATTTAGGCTGTCCTCCCCCTCACTCATCCGCCCTGAATCAGCCTGATTGGCTTATTACATACATTGGACATTTAGTTTTCTCATACAAAAACAATGATTTAGAACAATAATTTTACTATGTCATCCAAACTTATAATTAATGCTTTTAATGCATTTTTTAGTTGAGTAATATTTATATTTATGTTCAAGAAATAACATTTTATTTGATAATTCAGCAATTTCATTAGAAACAATAATACATCACTTTATTTTCATCATATTTCTTTAATATTGCATATCTAAATAATATAATGTATTGGTTTGTTATAAAATTCCAAGAACTAGTGTTGGTTTCTTCAAGAATGAGCAATCATACATTATCGTTTATTAATATTTAGCTTGCTTTATGTATACTTCTTTCTGTTACAAATTTATGTTGATATTGCCTGAAGAGTTTGAAATTGTCAATCATTTTTTCAAGGGTCATCTGGGCATTTCGATGTCCACTCCTGTCTCCTTGTCCTATTTGTGACATCTCATTATGTCAGTGACCTTCATTTAACTTCTGACCCTAATATCGATTGTACTATACATTTTTTATTGTATGTATTAAAATACTTTTTCATACCTCTTTTTGCTATTGGCAGACATGAGATATTTTTTGTGTTTTCCATCAATTTTTTGTATTGAAAATTGCACTAAACAATACATTGTGTCTTCTGGGGGGCAAGTCTGGTTCAATCGGCGAAATCAAAACCCTCACAATTACCCATATGGAGTTCTATAATATCTTTAGATGTCATAGAACTCCATACGATAATTATATCCATGATATGGGTAATCACTAGGTTTTTTTATGTTTCACTTCCTCTTTGTAAACAATTTCTCACCTTTCAAATTCAGTTCTATTTTTTCGTACATAAGTTTTATTAGATGTTGTGTTTTGTATTTTTATTCCCTATCATTATTCCTTATGAAACAACCTGAGCATTTAATAAATGTATATTATAAAACTATGTATGACTTACTTATATTGTTTTAAAATAGAAAACTATAGTTAAAATATACAATAATAAATTTAAAAAAAAAATATATATATATATATATATATATTATTGTGTTTATAACATAAAATCAATGATAATTTTTATATGATAATAATTGTAATTTGATAAACAGGACGTTCAGTTGTTATTTTAATTTTTTACAATTATTTTAACATTCAAATACAAGAAATATGTATTCTTTCTTAAATTGTTGTGTTATATTTTAAATATTTTTTTTACTAGTAATTTACAATTATGGAATTCAACTTCAAAATTGTATATCAATGCTGAGAATGTGAAATGACTGAGCTAGCGTTTTCTCACTTGAACATTGAAAGACTATTTCAAGAGATGTTTAAAAATCACTGCATTTGATTTTTAAACATCTCTTGAAATAGTCTTCATCTTTATATTCGGAAAAAAATATTAAAACTCTTAGTGCTATGATTTGAATTTTAGAACATTGACTTATGCATAAAATTAAATTACGAAAAAAGCATTTTTTTACTGTTTTTCATGTTCATTATATGTATACAATAACATATACATAACTTGCATGTAGGTACGTATAACTCACACTTCAGTTATTTCCTTTTACCAGCATCAATATTATTTGTTTTTAATTTTTTAAGTTCACAAAAAATGCACAAACATAAATAGAGTACATAATTTTATATAGTAAATAATATATATGAAAAAAAAAACAAATTTGAGACAGTCCTTTTATTATTATTCGTATAGTATGAATGTATGTACAAATTGCATACATCTAAAATACATATTATGTGTACATATATATTTTATTTTTATGACTAATATTATATTTGGAGAATATTATGTATTTTTTGGTGTTAAACACTTATATAAAGGGATTATACATAGTATATATACATATTTAAAAGTAAAAAGTCAAATAAAATATATATACCTAATAATGTAAACCTTGACAAAAAAGTAATTTAATATTACTTGCTAATTGTGTTTTGTATCAAATAAATTTTCATAGTAGAACTTTTATTTGGCATAGGTACATAATGAGTATGGTAAAATCAAAACTGATCTTTAAACGAAAGCTCACTTTTAATATTTGTATTGTTTTATATTAGGTACAAATAAATATTATATTTTTGAATTAATATTATAACAACCAATATGTTTAATTAGCAGTATGATAAATGATTTTTATTATTAATAATGTATATATTATGTAGCAGGTTTTTTTATACAAAAATTTAATCAGATTATGTAATGATTTATCTCTGGTGGTCACCTACAAATTGGATTTTTTAATGTCGTGTATCTCGTGCACGACATTAAAAAATCCAATTTGTCTCGTGTCAAAGTATCTCGTGCACAATATCGGTGATAACATTTTATTCTAGGTAACATTGGTGTACATCATAATTTGATTTGATTTACTTGCACATGTTAACTGATTATGTTCATAACTATAGCCTCATGTGGGCATATTTCAACATGTTCATAACTATAGCCTCATGTGGGCATATTTCAACATGTTTTTGGGCTATGTATATAAAATAGTTATTTTCTTATTGTATAATTTTAAAGACATATTTATGAATATTTTTATTTAGACAATAAGATTTGATGTCTTAGTGCTTTCACGTAAAGATTCTTACTAATATATGTGATACATAAAATGTCTTTTATTTTATTCCCGAATGTTCAATTTTTATCAGAATGAAATCAAATTAATTATCTTATAAATTGTAATTAAAACTTAAGTAAAAAATAAAGTAATCTCTGAATGACGGTACAAATTGAGTTTTTTTATCTCAAATAATATTTCATGCTTCTTAGTTTCTATAATCTTCAATAAAACAATGTTGTATTACAATGCTGTGGGCAAAGAGCATATATCTATAGATACGTTTTAAAATCCCCAGTAGAGGAGAGATTTATTGGAAATGAATATTCAAGCATCTCTGGAGTAGATTAATCGGAAGAAATGTCAAATTAGCAAAAATCTCACGCCACTTGTGTAGGTCACAAAGAAAATTTACAACATATTGAAAAAATTACATTTATTTTATATGATATCTTCTACAATAAATTGATAGGGGCAGATAGGTAAAATCGTAGAAGAGTAGAATAATGGTGTTTTAGGAATTTTGGGCATGAAGTATGTATGGATAAAATCTTGTATTAAATTTACAAAATAGTATAAAAAAAACATTAGCACCTCTATATTGGGTAAGGGGGCGACTTCTGCCAATGTACCTATTTTTCATTTTGATATTCCATCATTATTTTTCTAATAAAATCGTTTTGAAAAAAATAGTTTAGATACATAGTTTGGATATTAGTAAAGAAAAATATACCTTAATGTTTTGTATAAATTCTTGTAGAATGATAATGGCATATTCCGATTATCTACGTTTATCTTATATTTTTAATAAACTATAAGGCGTAGAGCTTTGAAAATAGCAGTGAGTAAGAATAACAAAAGAGATTCTATGAAACCATATTAATAAAACGTTTATAATATTTTTTCATAATCCACATTAAAATTTAGTGAAAGATATTTAAACAAATATAATAACAAGATGTAATGATGAGTGATTATACACTCTATTTTTGGAGATTTTTTTTTATTATCTATCTCTCTTGTATGCACTCTATTTGCAATACCTACCCCATACATTCATGATCTACCCATTGAAGATTGATTCTGATTTAAAATTTAAATTCAACCAAAATAAATTATTTTTAAATGTTTTTTTATTCAAGAATATTATGCGAATATTGGAGGTACAGTTATAATCTGTGCAGCTATAATTGAACAGGTTTAAATTTACAAAACAGTGTGTAAATCCTTCCCCTAGTTCTGTGCCCTCCCCCTAGAGATTGTGGTTATCCAACTGTCGATTCGTTCATGAGAATTCAATTCTCTTAATGAATCGACATTATTAAGCCAAGATGCGTGTACGAAGGAAAATTTTATATGGTGTAGTGGCCTTTTTGCATGCTAATAGTACCAACTAGAGGCCTCGCAGCATATATGTTCCCATACATGGATTTTCTCAGAATTCGGAGATGAACATTTTATGTGAGTTTTGTGTGTCTGTCTGTCCCCCCCTTATAACTTTTGATCCGCTTAATTTACAGAGCCCAAAATTTTAAAACATAAAAAATTACAAGCCTACAAAACTTTTATACTCAGAATTGTGATTTTTTGTTTCAGTCAGGGGTTATCAACTTTTGAAATTTTGATTTATTTTTCCATATATCTCAGAAACCGTAAAAGCTAGAACGCTGAAAATTGGTATAAACATAGACAAATACTAAATCTCAAATTAGATTTTTTTTTAAGAAAAATATTTTTTTTATGATAAATTTATGAGTTTAACTACATATATTTCCAATTTTTTTTTAAAATATCGAAAAAAGCCGAAACACCCCAACAAGAAAATTTAATATTCTATAAAAAATATTAAAATTGTATTAGCATGGTGTGGCCTAATAATAAGCTAAGCGAATATCATTATTATAGCGATTTTGGAACAGGTTCATAAAACATTAAATTTTTTTCCATGGCGTATTCATCCGTGGTTTATGGTTAAACCATAGATTTTTATTATAATATATGTTCCAGTTAGCAAATTAGAAGTGAAACCTTGGAGAGTGAAACATTTTTACTAGACCTTAAGCAAAACCACTGTCAATTCAGCTCAATTCGGAAACCACAGATATCTAGTGGAATTTTTGACGTTTTGGTGGGCAGACCGCATCGTTTTTATATAGGAAATAACGACTAATGTGAGTTGTATTCGGATTTATTTGTCGAAAAAAAAAAAACACTTTATTATTAAGATTTAGAAGACAGTTATCTAGGATGTGTTTAAATGTAAGGAAAACTGAAATATATTGCCAACCAAAACGTCAAACACGTGATATTCCATGACTCACTTTTTGCACTGAGTACTACATCTAGTATATTACAATAAAAACCTATGGGTTAGACCTATCATATTTTCTTTACATTTAAAGTAAACACATTGATATATACATAGGTATTATGTTCAAGATATTATCATGGGTTATGGTAGCATAGAAGCCAAACATATATTATTTTGTTTCAACAAAATACCTTAATTCTTGGAAAACTTTCTCTTATAATGGTTTTATCATATTAACGGGTCTTTGGGTCCTTAATGTGTTTAAACAATGCTTATATTTTGTAAATATGTAATTCTAATAATTTTATATTCATTGCAGGTTCCTGGAAGTTTGTACCTTTCAGCTTTGTTGGCCGACGAGACAGTTTAAATGGAGGCCTCCTATTGGTGGATGGTAGAACGCGCCCTGGCACGCGGTGGTGTAGCTCCTCCCTCGTTGCCTTCAGCGGTGAACGCTTGGTCGGGATAGACGAATTTTAACTCATGCGTACGAAAGATAACATATATATATATATATATATATATATATATATATATATATATATATATATATATATATATATATATATATATATATATATATATATATATATATATATATATATATATATATATATATATATATATATATATATATATATATATATATATATATATATATATATATATATATATATATATATATATATATATATATATATATATATATATATATATATATATATATATATATATATATATATATATATATATATATATATATATATATATATATATATATATATATATATATATATATATATATAGGTCGATGGCAGAGCGGTTAGCGCATTGGGTTAGTAATCCAGTGGTCGCTAGTTCGAATCCTGCCTCGACCGATTTCGTTCACCTATAGCACAAGCATTTATGCTTATTTCAGGGAACGTAGGAAGATGTATATGTACTTGTTTAACAAGGACATATTCATTTTTTTGTTAAAAAAAAAAAATATATATATATATATATATATATATGTATATATATATATATGTATATATATATATATATATATATATATATATATATATATATATATATATATATATATATATATATATATATATATATATATATATATATATATATATATATATATATATATATATATATATATATATATATATATATATATATATATATATATATATATATATATATATATATATATATATATATATATATATATATATATATATATATATATATATATATATATATATATATATATATATATATATATATATATATATATATATATATATATATATATATATATATATTTAAATAAACGTAGACCGCGAACGTTGAAAGAGAAAATTTTATCTCTGCGAGGCGTCTGCTTGATGCTCAGCATTAAATTTCATATTTGCATGGTAGTGACTAAGTGTGTTTCAAGTCCATAGATAACCAACGAGGGGTGAATTTAAGATAGTTTAAGTTACTATTAAAAATAACTTTTAAGAATAAACATAACTTAAATAATCGTATAATAGTGAATAAGTGTGTTTCAGGTCCATATAACCAACGAGGGGTGAATTTAAGATAGTTTTAAGTTATTTTCAATTAATAAAAAGTGATATTATGTAGTGTAAGTGTGTCATCTACAGCCCCGTAACGAGAGCAGCGGTTGGTAAGATCTTTCTGATTTATTATTATTTGATTTCTTTGCTCTGAACGTTTTGTTTCGTAATTTATTTCAGCAGGATTGTCGTCAATATTACACGTGCATTTCATGTATTTGATTATTCTTTTCAGCACTGTTATTCTTTGTTCCACGTGTATTTCCTGTATATAATAATTCTTTTCAGCGGCCGACATCACTGGTTTTCTAATTAATTTTCTTCTTAATTTTACAGCAATTTT